>JANHGD010009378.1:126125-142384 GCA_027560375.1 Imantodes cenchoa | reverse complement strand
AATTTTTTATTCCCCCCCCCCCCGGTCTAAAATACAATAAAACGTATGAGATAAAATAATTGGATTAACAATATATATAATCATTGGCCATGATGGTATCCAGATGAACTATAAAATATCAGTGTAAATATTAATGTCACAGCTCAGTCATAATTAGAGTAAGAATGAACTCTGCAGAGTCACTAAAGCAATAATCAAACCAATGAAAAAATTACAACAATATTTTGTATATTTGATATTCTAGACGTTGAACCACCAGCACCTATTGTTGCCCGCTTTTTGAACACCAGAGCTATGAAGGAAACATTTAGGAATTATATGGAACTGCTTGTCAGCCTTGCCTTGGATCCAGATACTATGCAGGCATTGGAGAAGAGTAATGGTACAGTTGGTTAAATCTCTTGTTTGTTTGTTTTTAATTGTTTATCAAATGTTTAGAAAAATGTTCTTTTGTTAAGAAGCTACCTATTGGTTAGGATCTATATTATAGATATAATGAATGGAACTTCTGAAGCTCCTTCTGAAGTGTATTCCAATCTTGGCAGAATTGAGATTTATGATCCTATGGCTAGAGATTCTGGGCATTGAAGGCCACACACACAGATTAGGAAGTTGCCATAGTTAGAAAACACATCTCCAGACATCAGTGGCAGGAAGTCTAATAAGGTCCCCACTGTTTGAGATAGGAGAAGGGCCACTATTTTCTGCTCTCCCTGCCATGGTTTTCCCTTCTGCCGTACTTTCTGAAGAGATCGGTTCTCTGGTAACAGACGACAATTTAACTCCTAGTCAACAATCCGCAGTTATTTGATAATTGACTCACTCTGACTGCATAATGCTCAGAAGTCTAAGTCTGCTGATAAGAAAACAGTTGAAACATTACTTTGAAATACAAAGATGTAAAATACAAAACAGCAGAAAAAAGTATTTAGAATATTGAAAATCTCTTAGAGATGAGCAGCACTTTGAATCCAGAGTTGTAGGACATCTGTTGGCACCTTAAAGAAGTTGCTTCTTTTCCTGGACTCAAGCAATAGCCAATAACCTCGAGAAAATATGTGTTTTGAGTTAAAGAGGTATGCTTGTGGCCATTCTGAAGGATCTTCTTGTAATCCCTTTTTAACTCAAAGGTGCATTTTACTCAGTTGATGTGGCTATTCTACAGGTCTGGGGATGGGGGGATGATGGTAGAATGCTTATTTAAGAAGGAATCTCTGTTGATATTGAACTACCATTTCAGTTCTCAGTACAAAGCCCTGTATAACTCTAAAACTCTTAGTCAAGTTAATCCAAATCAATTTCTGTTACTCTTAACACAAATTAAAATTTGCAGGTTTATGTATTTTCATTCAAAGTCATGATCAGTACACATGCAAAAATCAGGAAACTAGGATTTTAATAGAACTATTCAGCAGGTGAGAATAGGAAATATATATGTACAGTACTATATTAAAATTTCTCATAAGAATAGCTAATAAGGTGAAGTCATTAGAACTTCTTTGTTCTGTATCAAGCTGTTTCCTAAAATATTGTTGGGCAGTGGCATATTTGGCTTGTTGAGTATTTTAGATTCATTATGGTTTCATAGACAAATGGTTGCTGTTATTAAGATTTCCCTCACAGTACTTATTTGGGTACTCCTTTAAGGCAGGGGTGGTCACTTAATTTTTCTAAGGGGTCACATGAGAAATAGGGACTGTTGTAGAGGGCCAAACCAATAAGGCTGTGAAGAAGCATAGGCACACACACACACACACAAATTGGGAAAAAAATAGCAATCACTTTCAAAATAAAAGCAATGTGGTTGTATTGTGGGCATAGTGTACACTATTTACATTTGATTTCTAATTTCTGATTGCCCTCACGTGGGCCAGGCAGGGACAGCCAAAGGCCCTGGGGGCTATAAAATGCCCAGATCTGTTTTAAAGTTTATGAAAGTAATTGTTAGGGATTTAGGACAGAGTTCAATGCTCATAAAGTACCTATTAGGAAGGTTTTGCTTTCATTTTCTGTGTTAATCATTTACATTTGAGGTCCCAAGAGAATTTTGGTCAAACTAGCTGGTAACTCAGCTCTTTGACAATGAAGCTGCAGCAGTCGTCAGAACCTAGCCAACCTGAAAGTATCAGGATTGTGGGCTTCAGGTGGGAAGCTGAAACAAAACAGCCAGTTTTCATATTGTTGCTAATAATATATCTATATGGTCACCCAGAAATAGATTCAGCTTAATATTTTATTGGGTTTATAGTATTTTTTGTCCTGTACTAAATTGTTCCTTCTGGTTTGGTATTTTGTAAGAAGGTTGATTATAGATTAATAAAAGTAAATCTCCAGGTTGAAATTATCTCTGGTGACCATATTAGCATGCCAGTGCAATTTTCCTGGCCAGGGTATGCAACTGCCTTACTGTCTTATAAGTATCTGTTGGAAATCTGTTTTCTTGACCTCTGACCCAGACAGCATCACGCAGTGTGCAACATATCTTCACTATTGCAGTAAAACACATTTTGTAAAAAAATCTATTCACACTGTATATTAAATTAAAATAACAGAACATTTTAAAAATATTCTATGCTGAAATATGTATTTGGGGCATAATTACAATTGTTTCATGGTTGTTTGCTAATACATTGACTAAATAAACAAGCATTTATTAATTATTTTAACTTATTTGAATAATCATAGAGCCACAAGACATAATACATTCAGTAAAAGGCATCTATTGCGTCTCCTTTTTTAGATGAGCTGCTTTTGCCTCATATGAGAAAAATTGATGGCATGCTGAATGACAATAGAAAAAGGCTGCTTTCCAAATTACATATAGAGCGACCATTCAAGGTACTGATAATTATATTTCATTCATAGTTTGCCACTCTTTCATTAATTCTTTTATAGAAATTAAAAATTAGTGGAGCAAAGCAAATAAGCCCTTTTAAAAATTTAAGTTCATTATTTTTTCTGTTCTTTTCTTTCTTCTATATTTATTTTTCAGGTTTCCAGCGTTTTATTAGTTTATCAAAATATAAAATACAGAAGTACAAAAAAAATGAAAATAGCAATAGCACTTAGACTTATATACTACTTCATAGTGATTTACTGCCCTTTCTACACAGTTTACAGAGTCAGCATATTGCCTCCAATTATCTAGATTCTCATTTTACTGACCTTGGAAGGATGGAAGGCAGAGTCAATCTTGAGCCAGTCAGGATTGAACTGCTGGAAGTTGGCAGAGTTAGCCTGCTGCATTCTAACCACTGCACCGCCGTGGCTCTTAGTTATGGGAAAATAAAGGAAGAGAGAAAAGTGTAGGATAAAGGGGAAAAGGAAAAGAAAGGCATTGAGATCTGACTCCTTTTGGTGCAGTAGAATAAGGTAGTAACATAAAACCTCAACTTTTTACTTGTATATGATAATTTGTACTAAGCATTTCTATAACAATAAGCCTATCTACGGTAATGATCAAAACTCCAAATCAAAGTGTTATTTATTCTATATTTCTAATTTGCTATTCCCTTTGAAAAAGTCTGTATTTTCAAATAAATGCAACATTTTTATAGGTCAGTAAATAGAACAGAAATCTACAATTGCATTTGAAACACAGTTGCTTCCAGAAAATTTTCAGGAACTGGCTAAGAGATTTTTTTTGCCAAGATTAGTTTTTACTTAGCTTTTATACTGTATTTATAATGGACAATTGAGTCCATAAGAGAGATTAACCTTCTCTTCCAGAAACCCTGGATCTTCACCTTTGGCCCTGCCTTTTGCTTTTGAGTAGTGGTTTGATAGTTCCTGCTGCCACCTACTATTTTCCAAGTGGCATCTCATATAAGAACCATCCTGTAACATTGGTGTGTTAGAGTTTTTATAACCAGTGCTTCCTTCATGACAATTAAAAATGCAAAAAAATGAAATAATTGCATTAGGGCAATCTCTTGGCCACAAAACATTGAAGTGTCTACTTTCCTTTTGGGGAGATGTCACAAGGGAAAAAGCAAAATCAAACTTTATTTAAACATTTAGAAAGGAAAAATTCCAGAGCTGCCTGGATAATTACGAAACAGCTGTTTTAAAAAATAATTTCAAAAGAAAGTACAGACCACAAGATGGCACCGCTCTGTTTACAAATAGAGCAGTTCAGCCAGCATCTCAGAAGAGAAGATGGATGGTCGGAAGGATGGACGGACGGACCGAACGAACACAAACACACACACACACACACACAAAATTTATATTGTAAATTACAAGAACAATAGGAAGACAGTACAGGTACGACTTATGGCCACAACTGAGCCCAAAATTTATTCTGCTAAGTGAGACAGTTGTTAAATAAATTTTGCCCCATTTTATGACCTTTCTTGCCTCAGTTGTTAAGTGAATCACTGCAGTTGTTAAGCTAGTAACACGGTTGTTAAGTGAATCTGGCTTCCCCATTGACTTTGCTTATCAGAAGGTTGCAAAAGGTCATCACATGAATCCCGGAACACGTCAATCCTCATAAATACAAGTCAGTTGCCAAGCCTATGAATTTTGATCATGTGACCGAGGGGATGCTGCAACGGTCATAAGCGTGAAAAGCAGTCATAAGTCACTTTTTTCAGTGCTGTTGTAACTCTGAACAGTCACTAAATGAACTGTTATAATTGGAGGACTACCTGTATTATTTCTTCTTGCATAGTCCCCAACATTAATATAATACCTGAGATTACACACTGAACTTCTGAACTAATCTGAAAAAATAAAAGAATAAGATTTGATTGACATGTACCACACAGGAAAAAAAAGAAGGGAAAAAAACAGGTTCCTGGTTAGACTGGTATTTAGAAGTAGTCATCGACTTAACAACAGTTTGTTTAGTGACTGTTTGAAATTACAACAGCACTGAAAAAAAATGACTTATGACTGCTTTTCCACACAACCATTGCAACATCCCCATGGTCGCGTGATGAAAATTCAGGTGCTTGGCAACTTGACTCATACTTATGACGGTTGCACTGTCCCAGGGTCATATGAACACCTTTTGCAACCTTCTGACAAGTAAAGTCAATGGGGAAGCCAGATTCACTTAATAACCCTGTTACTAAATTAACAATTGCCATGATGCACTTAACAACTGTGGCAGAAAAGGTCATAAAATGGGGCAAAATTCACTTAACGAATGTCTCACTTAGCCATAGAAATTTTGGGCTCAATTGTAGTTGTAAATCGAGAACTCCCTGTGATTCTACTGAAATAAGTAGAAATAAGAAGTTTCAAAAGCATGTATTCTCTGCTTCATTTGCTTGGATTTCTTCTAGTCTCAACAGCAATATTGACTTATTGATAAACCCCTGCTTTTCTTCAGTCCCTCTGCACCATATCTGCTGCAGATGTCTCCTCAAGCTCTGCAAGTTGATTTTAAAATGGCTCCAAAATCCCTTCAGTAGGTGAAAAGATTTGCGTAATCTGACCCTGACCATCAGACGTGCTTCATTTGTGGGTGTGGATTTTGTCTAAGCCTGTCTGGCATGTAGACCGGCCAGTTGTGAAAATCATACTGTTTTCAGCCTGCATATTCATAGCATCCTTTTCTTTAAAAAGGATCCGAGTTTAAATTCTTACCATATTAATAAGGCATACTTTATAATTCTGTTTAATCGCTAATCTGCTGCTTTTATAATTTCTTTTTAAGGCTGCTTTGGAATGTTTTCCTGAACTGACAGTAATAAATCGAGATTCTAAAACAAAAATGGGGGTGAATGCAGTTTCTAGAATCAAGATGAATGGGAAAGCTTATAATAAGAAAACACTAAAAGTTTCCAAAGCAACCACAAAATTAGCACAGGTATGTTTGTGTAATATTTGTTTCTGCCATATTTCTGATGGAATGTTGATCTCAAACTTTTCTTGATTATCTTGAGTGCATTTTTAATCAGTAAATTAAACTAATACCTTTTCCATTCTAAGATTTAAAAAACTAAATTACCAGACTGCAAGTTTAAAAAACCTTGAATTTTCTTTGTTCTTTATTTTTTTAAAACCAGAGAAAGATATTTTTTTTAAGATAGCAGTTTCTTATGGTTGAGCATTATTACCTGGGAAGAATATATTGATGAAGATTCTTAGTCATCCAGGTAGAATTGTCTGGAAGTTGACAATTCCAGACATGGGAACTAGACTTCTTGTTGGTTAGAAACATTTCACTGCTTATCCAAGTAGCTTCTTCAATCTGAACCAATTGCTTAGGAGGACATATGTCCTGAAGGATGATAATCATTTTACCTAATCTGAATAGGCTCATTAGGTGAGTAGGCAGAGAGTCATTGGATGCAATGTTCCAACTCCTAAATACCTGAGTGAGTGTGCCCTCCCTGATGAATTTATGAAGTGGCCTTAATCTTCTTGAGGACTGATGAAAAAGCAGCATAAAAATGGGGGACAGGTTGTGTCTGAAACCTCTACCTCTGTTGAGGAAAGGAGTGTCCAGTTTGACATAAATGCATTCCTTCACTCCTCTCTCAAACCAGCTAGGGGATTTAGCGGTTGGAAGATTTGCATCCTAACAATTCTGCCTACTTACCTAACAATCTTATTCAGATTAGGTGAAAATAAAACCACCCTGGAGGATATAAATATATATCCTCCAGGGTGGTTTTATTTTATGTGTGTGTGTGTGTGTGTATGTGTATATGTGTGTGTGTGTGTGTGTGTGTGTGTATGTATGTATATATATATGTGTGTGTGTAATATTTTTTTGCTGATAACTGACAATGGAGGGAATCTATTATAGCACTATATATATATATGGGATCCCCCTAATCAACTTGCTCAGACTGAAAAAGCTGCTTGGATAAGCAATGAAACATTTTAAACCAACAAGAAAAAGAAGTTCAGTTGCCATGACTCAACTTTCAGACACCCAGGAGGATGTGCCAGTATGCCTAATAAGTAAACATGACTAGAATTCTTCTGTAAAGATTCTCAGATGTTATAAACACATCTTAGACCAGGGAATTTAAATCTCGTGGACCACTAATAGGAATGTTTAAAAAAGATAAATAGTATTTAGTGCAATATTAAAAATGCAAATAATTTTTCTGCGGACCACCAAAATTTTCTCACGGACCACCAGTGGTCCATGGACCACCAGTTGGTGACCGCTACCTTAGACTATGACATCTACATTTTCTTCCTATCTCCATGATTGCCTTTACCTGAACACTTTCAATCTATTCGTATTTACAACGGTTAAAACTCCTGCCACCATAATTTTCACTTCAAAATAATAAATATGTCATATTTTAGTTGATACAATAAGCAACCATGCTACATCTTTTAATCTCTTGTGCTAAATCCATAGTGGATACTGCTCCAGACTAGAAATTGGAAAACTATGACTTCTAGTCCCACCTTAGCCATGAAAGGAGCTGGGTGACTTTGGGCCAGTTACACTCTCTCTGTTCTAGGCAATAGTAAACCATTTCTGAAATCTTGCCAAGAAAACTGTAGGGATCTGTTCAGGAGTCAATACCAACTCAAAGGTAATACACGCACACACAAACACACATACACACACACACTCCAAAATTACTCTATAAATCTTAGGAGAACTTTCTTTGACAGACACCTATTTGAAACTTCAAACTGATGTTGTTGAGTCGCTAAGTCTTATCCAACTCTTCACAAACCCATGGACCATAGAATGTTGGCCCTGCGTCTTCCACCCTCTGTTCGACTTTGCCCAAATTCATCATGTTCATTGCTTCAGTGACATTATCTCACATTGATGAGTTCTGGTTTAACAGGAATACATAACATTATGTGCATAAAGACAACAACTCCGGTCATAGAGAACAAAGCAAATAATTGCAAAAGGAACAAGATTTTCTGTTATAGTATTAAATTACACCTGTTTATATCCGAAAAACCTTTCCTATAATTTAATACATGTTACTTTCTTCAGATGAAAAACAGAAAGGAAATAGAGAAGCATGTTTTTAATTTTGTTATTATTATTAGATTTTTATTCCCACTTAAAAAAAAACTTGGTGAACTCAGTGCAAGTGCTTAATACTTTGAACTGAGAGAGAGTGCCTAGCCCAGAGTCAGCCATTAAACTGGCTATTTTGTAATTATAGAATTAGAAAACCAAAATCTGGTTAATGGGGAGAAATTGTTTATTTACCCTTAAAAATGGTATTCTGAAAATCAGAGAAAAAAATCAGGACTAAAAATTGCTACTTACAAGTAGTAAAGTAAGGGTTATTTCTCTTAGAATCCAAGGCACTTGGCAGATTGTTCTTTCTTTCATGTCATTAGAAGTGACAGTTCTCTGATTTCTTATCATATTCCTTCTTTCCTACAAGTAGAAACCTACTCCCAATTCAAATTTTCTTAACAATCGAAATTATTCACGGCCTTAGATGAAACAATATTACGTAAGAAACAAAACATATATGCATAAAATATACTTCATTCTATTTGTGTTTATGATTTTATGTATAAATAAGTTTTTATATCTTCAAATAATTATTAGTATCAAGAAACTTAACTGTATTTAGTTAATAGGGTGGTTAATAAATATTTGTTTCTGCAGGAATTTACCATAGATCCAGAAAAAATACCTTTGTGTTCTTTGTATCATTCACTCCATCATTACAAATACCACATGTTTCTCAGATGCAAAGTAGAGGTGAGTCTTTTCCTAGTTTGTTATTATTCACTGTATTCATTAATGCAATAGAATCTAAACTCAATTAAAAATCAGATGAAGATACACTATTTTCAAAAGAAATTGAGCAGTTTTGTATTTAATGAACCAAGTTTTACAGATTGCAAAAAGAGAGCTAGTTTGGTGTCGTAGTTAAGACATCAAGCTACAAATCATGAAACTCTGCGTTCTAGTTCTACCTTAGGCACAAAGGACTAGGTACCTTGGCTTAATCACTATCTTTCAGTCCTAGAAAGATGCCAATGTCAAACCATTTCTGACATTGCCCAAGAAAACTGCTAGGACAAATCCAGGCAGTTGGCAAGAATCAAATATTGATTCACACACACACACACACACACACACGTGTTATGTCATGGTAACACGAGATACATAATACTTATTAAACCTGAATGAATGTAGATCTCTGAGGCAAGGTGGATTAAGAGAACTGAAAGACATTACTAAAGGTCTTATTGATTCCTGTGTGTTCATTATCTTAAAGAATTCTGGATAATGTGTAAACCTGAACTGGAATGGAAATTTAGCACAAAAGAAAAGAGTTTGTTTTTTAATATCTGTTGACGCTTTAGAAATTTACAGCTGGGGATAATAAGAGTTGTGATCTAACAAAATCCATTAAAAATATTGGAGATTCTACTGTAGCAAGTATTGTAATAGCTCATTAGAACATCAGGAAGATCATTGAATAACCCTGAACTTCATTTATACTAAGCTTACCTCTGTCACTATATTAAGTACAATATACACTCACAGACCCTAGGACAGGGGTGTCAAACTGGCAGCCCGCAGGCCAAATGCATCACGCCAGCTCTACAAATGGGAAATCGTCACAAAACATCATGTGATGAGAATGTGATGCGGCGAGTTTGACACCCGTGCCCTAGGAGAGTGCATACATACATACTCAGAGTACTAGGAGAAATAATAGAAAGCTAACTGTGTGTCATTTAATTTGTTCTCTCAATAGATTTCTTCCGTTCAAAAAAAGAATGCAGATCTAGGTCAAGAGGAAATTGTACAGCAATGCATGAAAAATATAAAATGGATAGAAGATCTCTTTGAGAAGTTTGGTGAACTTTTGAATCATGTTCAGCAGAAATGTTGCTAACAAATATTGATCCAAATGTGACTTCTTCTTCTTCTTCTTTTTTTGTTCTGTTCTACTCATCAAAATAAAAGAAAAGGCTGATAAGCTAGTCATATGCCAAGCTTTATTCTAGGTCAAAAGAAATCATGGTATTCTGGATTCCTTGGATTCTAATAAGAAAAAAAAAATTCTGCCAAGCAAATGGAACAACAAACAACCTGCATTTTTAACTTGGAGAATATTTTTTCCTATTTTGTAAACTTTCGTTTTGAAATAACTTAGGTTTATTTTTGACAAATGATCAAAGCATGTACTTAAATATATATATATATATTTTGGCTATGATTAAAATAACTTTTTAATATCATGCCTTTTTTTTTTACTCTGAACACTAGGAAGAGTCACAGTGATGGTAACTGTGACTGAGCTCAAGTAGAATCTCGAACCTTTTACAGAGAAATCTTAATAGAACAAGAATTATGTGTGAATAATCTCCATCTACATTCAAGAATACCATTCTCCTTTATGGATTTCCAATTACTGATGTTATATTCGGGAAACTCAACATGGATTTGGTGCAATCCTATGACTGCTATTTTGTGACAGATTATATTATAATAAAAACAATTACCTTAATTATTTTCCCTAGGTCTTGAAGAAAGACAGACATATTTTTTCTTTACATTTGTGTCCTTTATTTTTCCCTTTTGGAAGGAAATCAATTGTACATTTTGGAAGGAAATCAATTGTACACAAATAGTTGTATTTTTCAGAGGAAAAAGTATTGTGGCTTAAAATTGTTTCATGTACCCTTGTAATACATTTCCAATTGTTTTCTTGTTCATTTTATATATTAATTTCATATTGTAAAGTATGTATCTTGAGATTATCTTTGTTTATACAGGTTTGCTTCAGTGTTAACCATGAATGAGACATATTAGACTTCATAAGTTTGCTTTATGTATGGTTATATTGACAGATTGCAACTTATTTTCTGATAAATGAAAGATGATTTTTGTCTTAAAATTGCTTGATTAATAGAACATTTCAATAAACAGCTACTACATTGGTCTTCAGTAAAGTGAGGATTAGCAATTGACCAGGCTATATGCAGTGTTGAAAACAATTGAGTTTTTTATTTTTGTTATTTAGAATTGGTAATGGCAGAACTGTTTGTTTCTTGGTGCCTTTTCAGAGTCTCAGGCATCTTTTGTAAATGACTTTCTCTGATTATTTTTCAGTAGGAATCAATAGTCCCACTTAAGTTACAAATGGGCGATACTTGCATCAATAGGAAGTTTGTTTTTTTAATTTGCTAACAGAATGCCTTACCTCAGTCATTGATTCAATATGTGCAGGACTTCTTATTTAGATTTTGTGAAAGTGAAGATCCTGTACTTCCATCAAATAATATATAAAAACAATTCATTTCTCTTTTCACTGCCACTTAGTGCCTTAATTTCAGCCAAGAAAGCAGGTTTCCTCATTTACTAGCCAATCAGGATATTATTATATGTAGCATGATGTATTTTCTTTAGTTATACATGTGTTCATGCACCTTAGATATGTAAAATGCAATGAAGGGCTGTGTTCATGAGCAATTAAACTAGGATTTCAAAATATCAAAAGACAGCATTTTGTTACCTTAATGTGTATGTTATCTTGGACAACCTGTGTATTTTCAAAATACGTTTTCATGTTATTGGAAGTAGTATTCATTTCATTCCTGTGATGGGTTTGGTCAAAATACTGGAAAAAAATGGTAATTGGACTTAAAGATTTGACTTGAAAAAAATCAAGTTGTGGTTGTATAGCTATGAAACTAGAGTTAACGCCTTGTGCTAAGATTAAGCTGAAACAAAGAAAACTACCGGTATATTATGGCCTAGCACAATATGTTAATTCAGTCCAAATATACTGTATTTCCACTGATCCTATGGAAAAGTTAAAGATACATAATTATATATGATTAAGACTAAATCTTGATTTCCTGCTTAAGAAAAATTTGTCAAATGCATCTGGTTACAAGCAATAAACTAGTACTACTTGAAAGTGGGAACTTAGCATATGCACATTTACTGGAAATAGATATACTTCATTCTTACTTTAAAATTGCAATCTTATATTCATCTGGATACGTCCCATTTATTTATAGGATTTTTTTTTACCAGATTAGTAGGACAGCAGTATAAGAATACTGTTCTGTTTTTTTTTTTTAATTGAACTTTTTTTTTCTGCTATAGATGCAATAGCCTATTTATTTGGACGGGTATTTAAAGAAGACATAGCTTCCATATTAATTTCTAAAACACCAGAAAGTATTTCAATTGAAAGTTTATAATATAATCCAAAAATAGTTTTTATACCATCGATTTAACACATATCTTGAAAAACGGTTATAAATAGAAGATGTAGTTCGAGTATGACTGGTTCGTCAATTATAACACATACTAAACTAGCAATTAAAATAACGCAATGGACTTAGTTGATAAAACTTTAGAAATGTGATTTTTTAAATATTTCAAAGCCCTATCATTTCACTTCTCACCAATTCTTAAACCATCTTTGAAATTTGTATCCATTCAATGAACTAATACTTTCTAGTTTTAATTTCAGACTTCAGTCTTACAACAGTCTCTTCAACTTTATTAAAACCAATAGAATTTATTATTGGCTAATCTATGTGTAAGTATACTGCTGTGTCAGATTTCTGTTTTAATTTTAAATGGCAACTGTCAAAAGATGGGGAAGAGCTTCTCAGGATTATGGAAGTAAATATTCGGGTTTTTATGTTTTAATAAATCAGATTTATTAAAAGATTCCCCCATCAATTAAAATGACCTCAGTGTTTCACACAGAGGCTTAATACAATATTTGAGATCGTTATAAATTAATTTATGCAAATTATTTACAAGGTCTGTTGAGTTTTGTCATGGAAAAGAAAATACATTTTGAAAGACACCTATTGCCTTGGCTGGTGTTATATTTTGGGAATAAATTTGTGGTGAGGACCAAAAATGTTTCCGGTACTATCGCTCACAATCATTGAACTTTTTGTTGAAAATCATAGTAAATTTAATCAGATCTCCAGTATTCACTGAAATATATAGAAACCTGTCATAGTAGATGCCACGGCGTATGTTTTCTGGTGGTGCTCAAAAAGTGCAACAATTTAGGATAACAGCAAAAGAAAGGACAAATATATAGCAACAATAAATGTTATTTTCATTCATTTATTCAAATTTAATTTTTGCAAGGCCATTTATTTTCATCTACATGTACATTTGAAGCATATTACTTAGAGATTTAACACTTAAATACAGTCCTTATTCTGAAAAAAAGTTCAACGTTTCTTCTTTAGATAATTATTAGCAGAGTCACAAAAGTAAAGTCAGTGCCTCACCTAAACATTCAAATAACTGGGATTTGATTCCAAATTAATCTTTTTAAAGAGAGTTTTTCTGTTTAAGCTGAAGAACTACTGGAAATAATAAGTATTGTGCAAGATCAAAATAGTTAATTTTCTCAAAAGAACATAATATCCTAATTTCACAGTTTGTTAACCTCTAACATTTGAATTTGCCCTCCAATATAATTTAGCATCTGATTGCAACGAGAGAAAACAATTTAATTGATATTCTGTATAAAAACCATTACATCATTATTTTGACATTTCAGCAATCACTGTTTTATGTTCTGAATTCTAAAAATGTGAATTACCTGATGTTTTTGGTTCCAGATATCACTTGTTTTAACAGAAAAACAAATGGGTTGTATAGCCTGCTCCACCAAAACACAGAATAATTTTCTTTTTCCTTTAATAATATATGATTAAAAAGAAACTCAAACTGTCTTCCAATAAATGGTTGTCATAGAGAAAATATTTTTAAATATTTAAATTTGTACTACTATTTAAAGTAATTTAAAAAACATGAACAAGCCAAAACTTAGGAAACTGAAAATCAGTTTATAGTCATTTATGATTTTGTTGATGACAGTGTTTCATGTCATATACTTTACATACTTTTTGTGTATTATTATACAGTGCACATATTTCTTTAGCTCTTCCTATTTAAGTTAATGCTCACAAATGCATGGTAATACCTATCCTCTCTACTACAAACATGTAGGCTAAGATTAATAAAGAATATTTTCTAGCCAGTTTTCACGTGGTCCACAATAATGTACAGACTTGTGACTTTTTCATAATTTTTGTATTTTTGATTTGATGTTACTAAATTCATTAAAGTGTATACATGTTTTTCAAAATACTGGGTAGTCTTATTGGTTAATGTGGAATAATTGTAAGGTCTGAGATAAATGTGTTTTATTCATTGGGGGGAAAAAACCTTGCTATATGATGGTCCAGTTATTAATTTACAGGACTTATATGGTCACCTATCTCATGCAGGGACTCTAGACAGCTCGCCAACAACGTATGAATAACCCATAGTTAAAAACATCCTTCCCTCCAGTGACAGAACCAAACTCACAGCTGAACTATCCTAGCCCAATGCTTGAGGGAAGAGCCAGGTATTCATCACCCTTGGAAGGCTAAAAGGGTAGGGGGTCCCTTTGAATTCCAGTGGGAGGCTACTTCATACGACTGGGATGGCCACTGAAAAGGCACATCTTTAAGGTCCTATTAGATGGCAATATTTAAGCAACGAGTGCATCAGTAATGGGTTTCACTTACCTTTGCTACTGGTTCAGAGATGTGCGCGTGAGTAAAGCGAGCGTGTGCAAGCGCTGCTGCGCATGCGCAGATCGTCCGTGATGATGTCCAGGTGGGTGGGTGAAGCCTCCTGCCACCGCTGCTACTGGTTTGCCTGAACCGGGGCGAACCAGTAGCAACTCACCACTGGAGTGCATACACCCTATCCTAGTAAGATGGTCAGATATCCTCGGAGAGGTGTTCCCACAAGCCTGTGTGCAATTCAAGATGTAGCATCTTGAATTGCACACAGCAACTAGAAAGCTGCTCAGATTGCACAGCAATGGTGCTGCTCAAATGAGCCACAGGATCTGTAGCAGTTGCAGCTTTCAGGTGGTCTTCCAGGGCAGCCCTATGTAGAATACATTGCAGTACTCCAGTGGAAGGTGACTAAAGTCCAGATGACTGAGCAAAACCTTCCAGTCCAGAAATGAGCAAAATGACTGCCACTTTCCCTTCCAGCAGGACCACTGCATCCAAGAGGACCCCCAAATTGTGCACCAGAGTTGTACAGGGGAGCAGTTCCCTGTTTATAGTCAGAGATGTCCATGTTCCTGTCCCAGGAAAAATACAACCATTGCATTTGCTGGGGTTGAGTTTCTCCCCATTCTGGCCCTTATAGCCTCCAGGCATTGAGCCAGCATCTGAATAGCATCTTGCCTGGCGTGGAGTAGAGATGTATAATAATGATACCGAACACTATGCTGGTGGATGACCTCTCCCAATGGCTATATATAGATGTTAAGTATGAGGAGAGGGAGCCTTCAGGCAACCCATATAATAGGGGCCTAGGGCTGGACTTTTCCACTGCTCGTTTGGCACGGCCTGTTAGCTGCCACCGCTGCTGATTCACCACTGCTGCTGCTGCCCATTCTAGAACAGCTGATCGGCACCACATCAACCCCCTTCCCACCACCACAACATTCGCTGTATAAGATGCACCGAAATTTTCACCCTCTTTTAGGGTGGAAAAAAGTGTGTCTTATACTCCAAAAAATACGGTACTCCTTGAAAATGGTGGATATATGCTCAAATTCATATAATGGAAACTGATTGCCTTTTTTCTTTGTTTACTTGGAGCTTGTACAAGAGCAGATTTGTTCCATTCTCAGCACCTAGCCACGTCTTTGATACTATAATTGTGCACTTCCTTTTAGCAATAATATAGTCAGTTTGATTTCTATACACTCCTAGTGACATCCATGCACAGAGACATTTTGGTTGCTGGAAGACAATGAAGACAAGCTATGAAGAAATTAGTGAAGTGACCGAAATTGGTAAGTTGATCTCCTGCTTCTTTTGATTTCTTAAACCATACAATCCAATTATATTTTCTTCTTTCCGGTGTTGACATTCCAATCTCCAATCACAAGCAGCACATCTTACTGGCATGTTCTGTCAATTATAAATTGGACTAGATCATAGAGTCACTTCTAGTTGATGGGCAGCACACAAATTAATAATTAAATGAATAAAACTCATCAACCTGCTTCTGCATCAGCGGTTGGAGCTTATTTGAATGATTATCATACTAGAGTGTTATTTTGAAAAGATTGGTTTCAAAGGATACACTATCCTTATTTCAATTATGTTATCAGTATCCAATGCTTAGTTTTAGATAGAGGTAGTAATAAACATTGTAATTTCATTACAATTTCATTGTAATTTCATACAGGGGTGAAATCCAGCAGGTTCCGACAGGTTCTGGAGAACCGGTAGCGGAAATTTTGAGTAGTTTGGAGAACCGG
>JANHGD010009378.1:89151-99360 GCA_027560375.1 Imantodes cenchoa | reverse complement strand
AAATAAATAAATAAATAAATAAATAAATAAATAAATAAATAAATAAATAAATAAATAAATAAATAAATAAATTTCTTGACAGTCAGAATGATCAGTGGAACAGTTTGCCTCCAGATGTTGTGGGTGCTCCATCGCTGGAGGCTTTTAAGAAGAGACTGGGCAGCCATTTGTCTGGAATGGTATAGGACCGTGATGGCTAACCTTTTCATCATTGTGTGCTGAAACCCCACGTGCCAGCACCCATAATGCAATGGTTCCCCTTCCACAAGTGCACATGACCCTGTTGTGCTTTCCACGACTCCCGTTCATGCACACGTGACCCCCAGCCCCCCATTTGTGGCCTAGCAGGCCTCCCTGCAGCCTCCTGGGACCAAAAGTGGTCCGTGCAGGCCATGCCCCAAACCCCCGTCCTCCCCCACCCCTGAACACTAAAGCATGACCCCGCCCATGATGCATGCATGCACAACCCCCCATACATGCACACACATCTCACTCATACGCCCCGCCCTCCATGCATCCTGAAAAATCATTTGGCCAGTGGGAGGCGCACGTGCGCATGTGCAGTGCAGCTGAGTTGGGCGACAGCTTGCGTGCCTGCAGAGAGGGCTCGGCATGCTAGCTATGTCCACCATCAAGGGTGTAAGTTCTGCTGCTTGAGTAGGGGGTTGGACTAGAAGACCTCCAAGGTCCCTTCCAACCCTATTAGTCTATGTGCTAACTAGATTTACCTCACGGACATGAAAAAGGAAAAGACATTATTTATCTCTTCAGTTGTCCTAAGCAAACTTTTTTTTTTACTTTTTTGCATCAAAAGTCTCTTCCTGTGTCGGTTCTCAACAGGTATGTATTGTGGTCATAAGCACATGGTAAAGAATTATTAATTCACAATTAATTAAATTAATTTGACAAAGTAATGTAGGATGTAATGTTAAATATACCCTCAAAAGCAGAACCAAAACATATATGGACCCAACTGCTTTTTCCTACACAGGTAGTCCTTGACTTACGGCCTTTCACTTAGTGACTGTTCAAAGTTAGAACGCCACTGAGAATAAGTGACTTATCACTATTTTTCACACTTAAACCCTGGCAGCATCCTTGTGGTCATAGGATCAGTTATTTAGACACTTGGCAATTAATTTGTGTTTATGGTAGAGTTCACGTGTCCAGGATCACATGATCTGCTCCATATTTATGACTTTTGCTGTGTCCCGAGATCTTTGCAACCTTCTGACAAGCAAAGTCAATCGGGAAGCCAGGTTCACTTAACAACCATGTTATTAATTTAACTCCTGTGGTGATTCACTTAACAACGGTGGCAAGAACGGTCATAAAATGGGGCAAAATTCACTTAACTTAGCAACATAAATTTTGGACTCTATTGTTGTCATAAGTCGAGGACTACCTGTAAAGATTCACACAGTTTTTTTAATCAGGTTTAAGGTAAAGAAATGGGAGATTTTCATGCAGAACCTTGCAAATGAAATAAAACCCATGCCTTCATTTATAAACAAATTCATAATAGTGGGCTCTTTGTGAATTGTTTGAGCCTCTTTTCCCCAGAATGTGTACCCTAGGGCTAAGTGTCCTTTTCCAGATAAGCTCAGGAGTGCAATGTTCATCTCTGTTTGTGAGTGATGATTTGAAATACGTCTCATTTATTTATTTATTTGTTGTTTGTCAAACATATACAAGAAAGCAGGTATGAATATGAACATGGACATGAACGAAGAAAATGAATACAAATAAATGGGGACAGTAGCACAGGGACTGTAGGCACGTTGGTGCACTTATGCACAACTCCTTTACGGACCTCTTAGGAATGGGGTAAGACAGTTTAAGGTAGACAGTTTATGGTTGAAGCTGTGAGGGTTTGAGGATGTAACTTTCTTTCCCAGTCTCAGTGAGTTCTCTTATTTAAAGGCTCCTCTGCGTATAAATGTGGATTCCTTCTAGAAAAAAGCCCCATATGTTGCGGGGAACCCTACTAGCTTGGGATTTTATATCACATGCCATTTTTCTGTGTAGAAGGAATTGTCTGATGGGTAGCATTTCATTCAGAAGTGATATTGCTCTAAGGTGGGCATAAGTTTTCAGTAGGAACTGAGCTACAGTTATCAGAATAAGTATGGATAAAATCATGCTATTTACTTCAGAAATCAATCCAAATTGATTCAATGGAACTTTCTCCCCAGAGAATAGATATAAGATTGCAATTTAAAGATAATTTGTAAAATAATAAAGCTTTCTCAATTTAATTCAAATCTCATACAGTAATTTCCAAATACAAAGGCTGAACGCGATATGGGAATCTATGTTATAGGAATTTCAGATCAGAACTTCTAGTGAGCTTTGAAATAAGGATAATACATAAAGCATTATTCCGATGTAACTACTATTGGATAATACTTCATTATTTCCATAAACTTTACTTGAAAGAAGACTAATTCTTCATTTCCTTTTAACTTAGTTAATTTTCTTGACTGTTCAAGGCTTGCTTTATTTTTTAAAAGCATGACTACATTTTGAAAAACAATGTCTTTTTATTTTTTGCAGAGCAATTTTCTCTGTGTTGGATTTGATGAAAATGGACATGGCTAATTTTGCTGTCAGTAGCATTAGGCCACATTTAATGCAGCAGTCAGTAGAATATGAAAGAAAGAAATTTCAGGAACTGTATGAAAAACAGCCAAGTATGATTTTTCTTGACTTCCTTTACTAAATGATACACTTATATTGTTAAAATGCAAATTATGAAGTAGATTCAGCATGAATATTCAGTTTCATTTTTAACAACTTGCATAACTGTTCAGATATCAAATAAAAAACTCCATATATGCCCCCAATTCCTGTTCCCCCCCATCCAAAATGATGCAAATCAATACAAAGTAAAAACTACCACCAAATGCCTGCATAGTCAGTGCTGTTTCCACATCTTTATATATAAAAAATCCAAATAAAAAAAATTACACCAGATTTCATGGGCTTTGCTAGGTAAATTTGGCAGCTATTCCCCAAAGTGGAATTTATCTTTTATGTTCGACGATTGTAAATGTCCTGGGAAAAAATGGGCAATAATGATAGCCATAATTATTCAAATGTTTTAGTTATGATAATGAGTAAGTAAATGGGCATAAGAAACGGTGGCACCTGCCAATTTTATGATAACTTCACTATATGACCTCTTCACTTGTGGACCTGATTTAAGCCCTTCCTGGCTGCTGTATGGGGCTGTCTGTGATAACCTGGATTTGAGAGATTATCAATATTTTTGGGGTATGAACTGTTGGAGAAGGTTCTCAAGCACACGATGAGTATTTAGTTGCAGAAATCACTCTCAAAAGTATATAGGTTTATTTTAAATGAATAAATAAATTGGTGGAGTAATGACTGATTGAAAAAAACTTTCTTTCTCTTTAAAATAGATTCCTTAGATTTTGTGACTGAATGGCTGCAAGAAGCCGTGGTTGATCTACAATCCAAAGTTGCCTGTGCTAGTAATAATGATGCTGCCTCTGCCAGTAGAGTTCCAGCACTGAGTCCTGTTGCTGTACAAAATCATGCATATATCCAACTACTCAAGTGGAATCATCAGCAGAAAATTTTTCCAGAAGTAACTATATCTGTAATTTCTGAAATTTAGATAGCAACAACTGTGTGGAATCTTAGGACAGATTTTAGATCAGCCTTGTTCTTAACCCCTCCTATTAAGACAATGAAAAATTTAATCCAAGGAAAGAACACATTATCCTAGATGTTATTAGGTAATGATGGAGAAAGAGTATTTACCTCTAGAAAATTGTTGTATTTCTTTATTGGGTGTACAGGAGAATCAAGTCTTTCTTCCTGCCCTTAGGTTCTTAGAGGAGGCATAGAAAGCCCCATTTCTTTGGAGCTCCTCCATTTTATTTTTAGAGTAATTATGGAGAGGTGGTGTGATGGCTCAGTTGTTAAGATGCCGGGCTTCTTGATTGGAAAGGTTCAAGACCTAAGTGCCACACAACAGGGCGAGCTCCTGTTCTTGCCAACATAGCAGTTCCAAAGCATGCAAATACGAGTAGATAAATAGGTATCACTTCAGTAGGAAAGTAACTGCATTTTGTGATGTCATGCTGAACATGATCATGGAAACGTTTCAAAGCCATTGGGTCAAACGGAGATGAGCACCACCCCTAGAGTCAGCTATGACTAGCAGAATAAAATCCTCAGGGACTCCCCTATGAAGAAGAGTACAAATACTCACAAGAGGTTGTCAAGAGAAGATACTCTCTTTTCTCACTTTTTCTCTTGTCTGGATTGGCATACATTTTTATTTTTATTTTTGTATTTATTAAATCTATAGCCATTTATTCCACTACCAAATGATTCTGGACATATATTACTATGATTTAAAAAAGCCTTTCCCCCTATAGTTACTTTATATAATCCTAAATTTATAGTACTTAAACTGATTTTGCATTTAACTATTTTTTTCTTTTTTTTTTCAAAGTAAGGAAGTTTGGAGAACTTTTTTTTCAAGGGAGAAATTATTTGACTTTATGTTAAATTTTAGTCTTTTATATTATGCTGGAGTTATATATTTGTGAAAATGTGGATGTGCTTATGAGAGAGTGGAGATACGTAACACATTGAACAGGATAATTTGCTATTTAGAATGTGTAATAGAGCTTGTACTTTGTAAAGGAAAAATAGTTTATGTTCATCATATTAAACTTGAAGTTTCTTTTTTAGTTTGTTTACATTAGGATATTGGGATCATTGAAAGCCTTTTAAATTAAATTGTGTTATTCTTAACAGTTGATATGTGGAATGCTGAGTTTTATATATGTTAATTAATATTAAAATTTTAAAGCTTTGTTTGGATCTTTTGCTGGTAACTGGATTGAAGAAGACATTACATATTTGACTTGACTATTGTTAAGAAATAGCATATGGGATGAAGAGTTTTATATTTGTTAGGTAAGAGGCAACGAAGAGGTTATAAAGTAGAATTGTTTATACTTGCATTGAAGAGGGCGGGAAATTGCTTACGTGGGAGTTCTTTTTATGCTTTTTTTCTTGCATTTTTTCCTTCTAATTTGTATCTTTTATTGCTCTAAAATCTGTAATAAAATTATTTTTTAAAAACTGAAAAAATAAGTCACCATATGTATCTAATAAATACATTTATCCTCATGGAAAAATAATTATTAGTACTCTTTAAAGAGCAAACCTATGTGAAATGACATATAGACAACATTGATACTGGATCCTTTATTCTCATAGAGAACTAATTGTCTTTTTATTATTGTGTTTCTTGGAGTTTTGAGAAAGAGGCTATAACTTCACCAAAACTGAGATAATTTAATAGCAATATCAGTAAGCTTGTTGACTATTTGAGAAGCTGCTATGTAATACTTGAGCAGTTCAAAGCAGCACTGACAGGGACCACAACATTGGGACAAATGAGAAGAGAATTCAGTTTTGAGCTGTCCCAAAGGTGCTTTTTCAAGAGGCAACTGGACTTTTTTTTCCTTGAAGACATTTCGCTTGTCATCCAGGAAGCTTCTTCAGTTCAGCTCAGTTTTGAGCTACCGGTATTACCAAAATGACACTTTGTCTTAGGCATATACATATAACCAAATACAATGCTTACTGCATGAATCAGTTCTTAGAATATGGTTTAGATTATATAAGTCAAAGGTTATGGTCCCAAGCTACCTAGGATTTTAAAGTTGAACCCATAATTTATGAGTTTTATCAGTCACAGAAATTGCGGTAAATAAATTATGTTTGAATGACCCCGCCAGTTATTCTGATTGATATATTTTGATACACATGGGAAGTCTTGATTTATGACAAATTTCTATCTATACTGGTTTCCTTCCCATACTGTAGTTTAAAAATCAGCTAATTAAAAACTGGAACATTCTGTTCATTGGTATGAACTTTTCACAGAATGATTTAACTACAGCAGATTTATAGCCTCGAGATAGGTGGTGGAATCCAGTACTTTTATAGTACTATCAACCAGGCAGGGTTCAACTTTCTCATGATTTTTAATTGAACAAGCTCAATAGGACATTATAGAGAAATGTATCTTGAATTGAGATATAATAGTAATTGATCAGAAGGAATTATACAACATTTGATCCATTGGGCTTGTGTAATTTTACATTTGCTTTTCTTCTTACTTTTTACTTCTTTTTTACTTCTCTGAAAGCTTTGTATTTACTAAAGGTTTAATTTAAGTCAGTTATAAGTTGACTGAGATTTTTGGAAAATAATCCATATATGTATACTGTGGCTTAAGATCAAAAAGATTGAGAGGCTAGCACCTAGAATAGTTTGGAAGTTAATTATATTAAGAACTTTGAATAAGCCCACTTACGTTAGGCTGTGAGCTTTCTTTCTTACCACACCTTGTCATACTTTATATTCCAAACTTAGATCCATTTTCTATTCTGAAAATGTTTTTGCAGACTGTCTTAATGGACCAAAGCCGTTTCCAGGAAATGCAGCTGGAATTGGACCAGCTTATTCTAATAGGTGCTATTCTTCTGGTCACATTCAATGCATCAGGCACAGCTCTTTCTGATTTGCCAGCTTTTACCAACAAACTCAAAATGGATATCAAAGTATTGCTGACAGGGCTACACCTTCCGTGAGTACCTTGCAGATTTTGGTCTTTTACGGTATAATGCTGAATGCTATTGACATTAAACTTTGAGTTTACGTTTACCTATTTGAAAAGATTCAGGTGTTTTCCCCAGCTTCTGTTGATAGTAAAAAGCCTTAAAATTATTGGGAATGTTATTCGCTTGGTAGATTTTATTGAACTTGGAATAAGGAATCTGCTTAAAATCAGCTGACCTCAACATTGCCTAAGTTGGTCTATTGAGCCTACAGATTCTGTACTCCCAGCCAGCTAGCTAACCTAAAGCTGTCGATGAACTCACATGTGCATTCTGAAAAATGCAGGTTTGAATTCCGCTCCCCCCATCATAATTAACTCCTAGTGTGAATAGGAAATGCTACTTTCTGTCATTGTCATTTCTTTATGAATTTAATTTCCTATTACAAGTAGTCCTCGACTTACGACTACAATTGAGCCTAAAATTTGTGTTGTTAAGCGAGACATTTGTTAAGTGAGTTTTGCCCCATTTTACGACCTTTCTTGCCACAGTTGTTAAGTGAATCACTGCAGTTGGTAAGTTAATAACTCGGTTGTTAAGTGAATATGGCTTTCCCATTGACGTTGCTTATCAGAAGGTCGCAAAAGGTGATCAGGTGACTTGGGACACAGCAGTGGTCATAAATATGAACCAGTTGCCAAGCATCTGAATTTTGATGATATGATCATATGGATGCTGCAAAGGTCATGTGAAAAATGGTCACAAGCCACAGTTTTCAGTTGTGTTGTAACTTTGAATGGTCACTAAATGAACTGTTGTAAATCGAGGACTACCTGTATATTTATAAGGCACAAAAATGATGGCATAGTTTCCACTAATGCCACTTTTCTTCTTCAGGACTTCTTATTGGTTTTTATTTTTGGGCAAGGCTTATGATTTTGTTGTCAGATAAATCAGTTTTAAAGTTCCATGTGAGCTATTCTAATACTGTATATGGAAGCTTTTTATCATTCTTTAATTCTTCTAAACTTTGTCTCTAGTTCCTTCAACCTGGATGAAACTTTGGCTGTCATAAGTGAAAAGATTTGTGCTGAAGTTAACAGTTGCCTTTCCCAGCATGGCTTCACACCGTTTACATCTGAAAAAGCGATTGTGCTTAAAGGACAAATCCAGGGTCTTGCCAATCCTGATAATGCTGTCTGCAAACTGATAGGTATGCATTGTGGAAAAAATGAGTTTTGTTCAGAGTTTATAATTTTCCTTAAGTTCATATTCATATTTGAGAACATGCCATATGTTAATGTTATAAAAAAGTGGAAATTATTTGGGATAACCTTTGTGATAGACCATATTTTTTATATCCATAAACAATTTCTTTTAGCTAAGTGAACAAACTAAATGATTTTAAACGATTAAGGATTTTATCCTGGGATAATTGCAGATATATAAAAAAACAGGATATCTTTTATATCTTTGGATGCCACCAGAATACAAAGATGCATTGGTATATTTGGAGTAAAAAGGCAATTATGCTGAAGGAATTTATTTTTAGTATTTATTATTGGGATAGGTTTCTTGAATCAGAAAGCAGCAGAATCCTTTAAGTTATTTGACACATAAGTTTAGTTTGGCTCTAGATAAATTAACATGATAAATTAGGACCTCTTAAGTTGTGTTATTAACTCTCTTTTTTTCTCAAGATTCAAGGATCCAGTTGTTTTTAGAGAATTACCTTGCTTGTGGTCATCAGAAATCACTTCCTCCTGTGGTTGGTGGATTGGGCCCTATTCAGAAAGAGCTGGAGGAGATTGCTATCAAGTATGTTCGCCTTGTTGACTACAACAAGCTGGTTTTCAGTCCTTATTATGATGCAATTCTCAGCAAAATATTGAATAAAGAGTTTCCTTAGCTGTGAAGAAAACTGAAAAATGCCAGGTCCATTTGTATGCAGTCCCTCAACAATAGGACTTCAGTCTGGGGCCAGAAGGCTGTTTTAGTCTGCTTTTACTCTTTTTTTGGTTAAAATTATAGGGCTGGAAAACGAAAGCTTCCTTTAGAGACCAGTTGTTCATTTAGGATCCCTACAGTCAGTCCTGCCAAGCTCTGTACCAAGGGTCAGCAACCTTAAACACTTAAAGAGTCATTTGGACCCATTTTCCATATAAAACAAAACATCGGGAGCCACAAAACCTGGGTGAGTGTGGCCAACTGGACATCACACACTCCCACTCAGTCACATGACCCCCCCCTTACATCCTTATTCCCTCCTTCCTTCCACCTAACAGATGGTACTTGGTGGGACATTTTAGTATGTTTGCTTAGCAGCCTGGGAACCTTGATTTCTGTCAGAGTCTTTACACATCTGTGGGGGATGTAAGGGAGGAGATTTTTAAGGACAGGAAAGGGGAAGAGGACCTCCAAGGACTCCTGTTTCCTGCTCCATTTTTGATAACACTTGAGGAAAAATCATACACACATAAGTCAAAATTTGGTAGTATGATTTGGTGATACGTCTGAGTCTAGTTGAACCTTAAAAGCCATGGATTTCAACACTAAGAATGTTTAAATGTCCCAAAGAATTTTATTATAGAAATATTAACAGAATTACAGAGAAAGGAATATATACCAGATGTCATATCTGGCCAATAACTTATTTAACAAAATGTACATGGTTGCTCACTCACTCTCAGTGACTCTAGGAGTGACTCTGGGCGGCTTACAAAAATAAAAACCCAATACACAAACAATAAAAATAATAACCGCCACTCCCTGGCAACAACAATCAATCACATAAGCCACATCCCATTCTGGGTTCCCCAGACCTGTTGGCAAAACTAGGCCTTCAGGGCCTTGCAAAAGAGTGTTAAAGAGGGGCCAATCTAATATCCGTAGGGATTTTCCAAAGGGAGGGAGCCACAATGGAGGAGCCTCTTCTTCTGGCTCCCATTAGATGTAAATCCTTAGGAGAGGAAACTTTCCTTGCCTTCCCCCTCAAGTGGGTTGAGTAGATGTGACATGGTAGAGATGGTCCTTTAAATAATCTGGTTCCAAACCATGTAGGAATTTAAAGGTGAAACCAACACCTTGAAGTTTACCTGGAACCAAATCAGCAGCCAATGCAGCTCCTACAAGAGAGATGATCACTGTGAATGTCTGAGTCTGCAGAAAACCATGTAGGCCACTGGATGGAACCAAATGCAACTTCTGTATATTTTTAAAGGGAAGCCACATGTAGAGCTCATTACAAACTAGGGCAGTGATGGCAAACCTTTTTTGGTTCACGTGCCGAAAGGGGGGGTGCGGGGGAAATCACATGCTGTGTACCCACACCCGTAATTCCATGTGCCCCCATGCATACGTGTGGACCACCCGTTCCCGGCACGTGATGGCATGCCCGTCTTTCGCTCTTCCCAGTCTTCAGAGCCTTTCTAGGAGCCTGGCTAGGAGCCTTCCCCCCACACCGGACGTCCTCTGGAGGCAGAAAATGGCCCATTTGCAAAGTTCAGGTTGAATTGGAAGGCTCATGTTTTTGCTCTCCCCAAGCTCCAGAGCCTTTCTAGAAGCCTAGGGAGGGTGAAAACAGCCTTCTCCACCT
>JANHGD010009378.1:34225-58110 GCA_027560375.1 Imantodes cenchoa | reverse complement strand
AGAAGCCAAAATTTTTTTAAAAAAAAGATGGCGACTGCAACGGCCTGGTTGCTACGGCACCGGAGCCATTGCTCAATTTGCAGCCACTACCGGGGCGGCAGAGTGGGCTGCACCGTAGCAACCCGCCATTGGAAATGGGGAAATAAAACTTGCAATCTTCCTGCCCAGAAACCAGCAAAAAAACCCATCAAGAATCATTGGCATATGTCTGAAGAATGCTGACACAAATTATAAAAGTGACCTTCCCAAAATAAAGTCATATGACCATCAGGGAGTGGGGGCCGAGACTATCATATACAACAGCTGGGGTGTTTTACAGCCTGTAAGGCACCTGTTCTGTAGCCGTTGTAACTTTGAGCAGCCATAAAGCAACCTCTCAAGCAAGGACAACACGTACTGAACTTCTCCCCCCCCCCCAGTTAAAGTCAAAAGTTATAAATTGTTAGACCTATTTTTATATGTCTTTGTTGGAACTTTATTACCCACATTTAGTGTACCAGTAGAAAACTATTTCACTCCAAGTAACTGCTGTTGTTGTCATATTTTCTGTTACAGAGAATGAGAAAACATAGTCTCAGCCTCCCTCCCTCTCTCTCTCCAGTCACTGAGCTTTTCATATTTTTTGGGGGGGGAGATTCCAGGTCAGCATTTGTTAATTTTAACAAAATAACTGGGTTGACGAAAACTAATAGGCATTTGTATAAATAGGTATTTAACTAGGGTACCAAAAAAGCCAACGCAGTTCTAAGGTTGCATTAACAGAGGGATAGAATCAAGACCACATGAAGTGTTAATATCGCTTTATAATGCCTTGCTAAGGCCACACTTGGAATACTGCATCCAGTTTTGATCACCACAATGTAAAAAAGATGTTTAGACTCTAGAAAGAATATAGGGAACAGCAATGTAGATGATTAGAGGACTAAACATATAAAGAATGGTTGCTGGAATTGGGTATGTCTAGTTTAATGAAAAGAAGGATTAGGGATGACATGATAGCACTGTTCCGATATCTAAGGGGTTGCCAGAAAGAGGGAGTCAAACTATTATCCAAAGCATCTGAGGGCAGGACAAGAAGCAATGGATGGAAATTAATCAACGAGAGAAGCAACCTAGAACTAAGGAGAAATTTCCTAATAGTTAGAACACTTAATCAGTGGAACAATCTGCCTCCGGAAGTTGTGAATGCTCCAACACTGGAAGGGATTGGATAACCATTCATCTGAAATGGTATAGGATTTCCTGCCTGAGCAGAGGGTTGAACTGGAAGACCTCCAAGGTCCCTTCCAACTCCTATTCCTAAGGAGCCATGGTGGCGCAGTGGTTAGAATGCAGTACTGCAGCCTATTTCTGCTGACTGCTGGCTGCCTGCAATTTGGCAGTTTGAATCTCACCAGGCTCAAAATTGATTCAGCCTTCCATCCTTCTGACGTTGGTAAAATGAGGGCCCAAATTGTTGGGGGAAATATGCTGACTCTGTAAATCTCTTAGAGGGGGCTGTAAAGTACTGTGAAGTGGTATCTAAGTCTAAATGCCATTGCTATTCTATTCTACTTTAGAAAATAGTAAATTTGGCACTATCCATTTTTATGCGGGTGCAATAGGAGTTTCTACATATTTCCTGTGGAAACATTAAAAATGAATTTTAAAAGCTGTGAAACTTATCATGAATGAAAACTGAAAACCTTTGTTTGCAACCTTAATATTATGGGAATGATATCTCTCTTATTCTAGAAAATATGCTAATATATTTATCAGATGCTTCATGCAAAAAATCTGGATCAAAAATTGAATTTTTGAATTGAATTAAAATGAACTTTTATTAGTTTTATCTGCCCTTTATTATTTTTTATAAATAAAGCAGCAAATATACATACTTATTTTTGCTCCACAACAACCCTGTGAGGTGAGTTGGGCTGAGTGTTGTATGATTGCTTCAAAGTCACCCAGACAGTTTTTCATGCATACGACAAGGCTAGAACTCAGTGTCTCGTGGCCAGTACCTTAAGTAGAAATATTGAATTTCCAGAACTATATACAGTTAATTGTATAATAATTATATAAGCAGTTCAATTTGGTACATTTTGCTTAGTGACTATAGGCACTCTCTGCTTACGGGCCAGTTATTTAGTGACTATTTGAAATTATGACACCACTGAAAAAACATGACTTGTGACCAATCCTTGCATTTGTACCAAAGACATGCAATTGTAAGCCAGTTGCTTGGCAACCAGTTCACAACATTTAGTGTCCTGTAATGTTATAGCTTGTCACTTGCAACTTTTTCATCCAGTGTCTGACAAGCAAAGTCAAGAAGTAAGCCAAAAGCATGCTGCAAATCATGATCCCATGATGTCTCAACTCACAGCCACAGGTGATACGCTTATTGACAGCAGGAAAAAAGATTGTTAAATTAGGTATGGCCATATGATACCTCACTTAATGACCACACTGGCTAATGTGTCCCAGCTGTGGTCTTAAATCAAGGACAACCTGTATAGTGAAACATACAAAATTATTCTTTACTACAAAGTTACTACTGATTTATTGTGGCTGTTACTTGGAACTAGGTCTAAGGTCCAGGCAATAGATCAGCACATTAAAAGTTGACTACTTTATTGCAATACCTATGATATCTATAATACAGGAATCTCCCCAGACTTCTGGCCTTCCCTTGAGAACAGATAAGATTGCATGGAATGGTGTGGGGAGGGTATCAATCCTAGATCTCTTATGGCTGCACAACAATTCAAGCCTAACTCCCTACCTGCTGGGCATTTTCCAACCATAAGTAAGATATTTCTCTTTTTCAAAATAATGGAATCTAAAAGTCTATAACTGTCCTGGGGATTCAAAGCCAATGACAGTCAGATCTAAAGGGAATCTAGAGACCTGTATCCTTAGGTAACTTGTTCCCTGATGGACAAATGATAAGTTGGAGATATACACACAGTGTGAAGTAGTGGAAAAGCAGTGAGACATAAGATACTGTGGGTAAATGAATGGGAAAACTATGGGATGGACCAATTAACTATTCACTAATTAAGTAATCATTAATAATCTTTCCAAACTGATCACAGCTTCTTTTCAAAACTCTCAAGTATTTTATTAGTTCTCTCTCTCTCTCTCTCACACACACACACACACTCCTCTTATAAAATACTTGAGAATTCTGAAAAGAAGCTGTGATCACTTTGGAAAGATTATTAATTATTAGTTAATTGGCCCATCCCATAGTTTTCCCATCATCCATTTACCCACAGTATCCTATGTCTCACTGCTTTTCCACTACTTCACACCTATTCTAGATTGCTATTTGAAACCCACCTGCTTATTGGCTACTACCTAAGTTAAAAACCTTTCACCTGAAATAACATTTAATGAATTTAATTAAAAGATTCTTATGTTATTAGGATTCAGTCTCTGGACACTCATGAAGCTAAATAAGATTACAAAGAAACTGGAGAGGTATGAATCAACTTCAGTCTGCTAGACTAATGAAATAGATTGTCTTAAGCCAATTATCACAGCTGCTGCCTCTTCCACACCATTAGCTAATTATAGCCATAAAATAAGCTGAATTTTAACTAAGAACAGATTATTCTTAAATCACACCAAATATTACCAAGTTCTACATGCTTTAAAGAACTTATTATAAGCATGGTTACTAAATACTAATTCTTACTGCATCTGTATAATGAACTTAGTTGTTTGGAGTGATGAACTAATAAAACTATGGCAATGCTATGAGATTATTTTAACCTCTTGTAACAATAATAAATCTGAAGCTTTCTTTGCAGTTAAAAAATCATCTATTTTAATATATGACAAAGACCTGGAATGAGAATGCTCTAATAGCAACACTAATCTAATGGCTGGTATCTTTATTCTTTTATCACAAATAAAATGGTTGTTCTTATGCTTGACAGTACAAAATCAAGCCCTGAACCATAATGGAAGTCAATTATGGGAGATTAATCCTTTTGTTGTCAATGATATAACATTTATCTATCATATTCTGCACATAGATTCCTGGCTACATCCTATTTCCCCATGTATCATTTTTTCTAATCACCCACGAATTGATCGAATTTGGGTGCTGATTACATTTACAAGACAATAAGCTTTGACAGATTTCCATGTATTTCTGACCTATAAGAAGAATCGAGTTGCAACTATTTGTTATTCGAGGGACACACTTCCTATGAGGTCTATAACTTCTTCAGCATTTATGATTTTGGAACAAACTGCATACAGATAAAACTTGGCTATTCTGAAGTTGCTTATGTTAGGAAAGAGCATGCTGATTATATCTGTAAACAACTATGTTTAAAAGTAATTGAACTGAAATGCTGATTTATCAAGAGCAGTTCTTACAACCTAGGACAGTGGTGTCAAACTCACTTCGCCACATCGTCATGTGACATATCACTTTTTTCCCTTTGCTAAAACAGGGGTGGGTGTGGCCAGTGCATGACGCATCTGGTCCATGGGCCGCAAGTTTGACACCCCTGACCTAAGAGAATTTAAGTACTCATTATGGATGGGAACCCCAATGCGCTAACCTGAAGACTTGGTGCTATTCCTGAATACTTAAGATTGAATTACTAGCAAATTTACTAGCAAGTTTTCTTCCTTACTTTGGACTAGTTCTTATCATTTATAGTTCAATTTTAGTGATAGTTATAGCACAACATAAGTCTCTTCTAATAGGTTTGTAACCTATTAGCAAGAACCAAATATCGTTACCTGCTTTCTTACTTAAAAGGAAATAATCAGTAGCATGTTATAGAATAGTCTAATATCTAAACCAGATTTCCACTTGAGCAAATTGAAGACAATGATTTGTTATAGCCTAGGAAATCTGAAGTGGCAGTAAGACTATTGTCCTGTCACTATTCTTATCTGATGTAAAGTTTATTTCTAGAAACCAGAAAAATATTAAGCAGTTATAATCATAAGCAATGTATTATATGAAATAAATTTTCTTCCATTCCTACAATAGAACTAAATGCTGGATTTTCAATATGGTGAGTAAAAATATGGGATTTATAGCCATCGTATATTGTATATTTGGGATGATTTTGAAAGAGGACTAGAAAAATATATGGAACATACAGCTAGTAGTCTCTAGGTGATTATATATTATTACTATAAACATAGTCAAGTAGCATGAGGCAAGTTTAACTAGCATGAAGCAAGCGCAACAGGATATTCAAAGCTTCCACATCATGTTACTTTTTTCATATTACTAAAATGTTCCATATTATAGAAGTAAAGCCGTGTTAGACACTGGCATTATTTAGATCTAACCTACTCACATGCATGACTATACTCTCCTGCCCAGGTTATTTTTAATTATTTTTCTCCTTTTATCTATTTAGAACATACTTCCCTGTTATCTCTTCAATTATAGCATAGTTTTCTGGATTACTATAAACACAATATTCATTACTTTTTCTGTTTTAATACAAGCATTGTTAGTTTTCCTTTCTGTATTTTTTCTCTTGGGTTATTGATTTTATAGCAGAATAGTTACAAAATATACTCATTGCTAGAGTTTGAGATTCTGGAAAGAAGGGGCAGAGTGAAGGTAGCTGTAACAAAAATTAAATTATCCTAATGTTTTTCATTTTTGACAGATTTTATTGAGGCAGACCATTTTAATATTCTTTCTCTCTTCTTTATTTTGCAATGTTGAACATCGCAACCTTTTTTCCAAGATACATTTTCAAATGTAAACATTCACTTGCTATAAATTTTAATATAATACAATGAAGTAGTATTTTACAAACTATCAGTGAATTCATAGATTGTATATTACATAGACAATTGATCTATAAATACAGTGTGTAAATTTAAAAGTAGAATTTGATTGAGCAACAAAGACCTAAGTAACAATTATATTTTGAAAGATAGGAATGTTAACATGAAGGAAATGACCATTCTCAGCAATAAGGTAGTTTATTTGTAAGAGTTAGGATAAATTGTTGAATATATGACATTTATCCCTGACACTATCTGAAAGTGATGGTCATTATCATTAACATCAGACCATTTTAAATGAAAAGTTCATTATACTATTTTCAAACATTTTAACATTGGCTATAAATAAAATTCAGAGCCGCATTTTAAAGATTTTTGTTTTCATAAACATTCAGACATTGAATTTGTAGAAGTTACTAGACTCCAAAAGAAAACTTGCTCAGCACTTGTTCATTTCTTTAGTCAAAGAGTGACCAATTCCTGCAATAGGAGGTATCTTCCACGTTTTGTCAATATTTATTCCAAGTCACTAATAGAAAATGACTGTTCCATCTTTGTTCAGACTTGCTAAAGAAATATAAATTACTCTTTGATGTACTCTATTCATGTATCTCAATTATCATGTCTATCTGGAACAATACTCTAAAGGTTCACGGGACTTTGTTAGTTAGGATGAAAATAACTGAAGCTTCTTGAGTGTTGTGTAGCATGTAAGGAAGGTATTAGGTTTGTGTATAAACTCACTATCCTGCCACTTCATTATAATCGTATTTTACTTTTACAATGTAACTGCCAATATGCATTTTCCAATTTGTACTGTTCTAGAGTTTACATTTTTGCAATGTGTGGAAATAGTGGTCATCTGCTTAATGTGGCTATCGATTGGTGATGTAGGGCAATAGCAACTCAATAGTCAGCAGCATGTTTGTCAAGAGAAATGAGAAAATGCTCTCTCCTGACTCTTGGTGAACCTGCTTAGCTTTGCAGGCTCTTTGAAACTAGTAGTAGAAAATCATCTGAAATGGAGATGGCGGCTTTTCTGCTCCAATGACCCTGTGAAAGGGAATTAAATATTATCTCTATTGCTATATGAATGTCTTACCTGTTTTTCTCATACAACAGATATGAAAAATTATTTTTAGAAGTTATGGTGTCCAACTAGTGTTCTGTAGTAGTTCTTTTAAAATAATTTACTCAAGAATTAGGATTAATGAACAGAGGAAGTGGGATAGAACACTAAATATGTTACCAATAGTTAATTTATTTTTATCTACAATATAGAGTAGGAGGGGTTATTTAGGCCAAGACCAATTTTCTGCTCAGTGCAATAATTTAAATTAAAGCTAATGGGTTTTTTTCATACTGACAGAATGTCCCCTTTAAAGGAAAGCTTACCACCTCACTAGTTAATTAGTTCTACTGCTGAATTGTTCCCACTGTTAAAAAATTCTATTAAAAACAACTTGTCAATAATTCTTCTATAAATGTAGAAAAAGCACTTAATCTTGTATAAATAGCACAGCAAAAGAAAAAAATTATGAACGTAATTGACACTAGCTGATTATTTAAAAAGAATTTAGAAGAACTATAATCAGAACAATGTCATATTGGCCTAAACAAGAGAAATATTCACAATGGATATTAATGGTCAACAGAGAGATCCCTTATTAATTTACACAAACAATGCCAAATGTGTATGGCAAATGAAAGAGGTTAGTGAAAATACTATACCTGAAATCAATGTAATATGCAAATGGTTCTATTGTCATTCATCAACACTTATAACACATTTATTACAAGTCATGCTTTTGTATGAGCAAAATTGCTATCAAAGTTGAAATGGGAAGAACCATCCCTATTTTTTAAAAGGTTGAAATGTGAAGAATCAACTCTCATGTTACAATTTGTCATAATACTTTAGTATTTCCTAAATCTAAATTAGTGTCACCAAAGCACAAATACTGCTGCAAACAAATTTTGAGAAACACTAAATATGGAAAAGAGAATTGTTTATTATCAAAATTTTAAAAACAAATAATTATTTACAGCATGTAGAATTGGGCATATATAAAAGCGATGAAGCTTGTATTCACACATTTGTTCTTTTATTTTAGTTTGCCAAATAGAACTTATACTCAAGTGTTTCCATCAAATTGATGGAATTTGAAACATTGATACATCAATTGTGGCCAAAATTTTAAAAATATTAGGAGACAGAACTTAGAAAGTTTTAGATTTATCACACAAATATTTAAATGTGATTAGACAATATATTACAGTTCATGGAATGCAAGCTCAATGTATGTAAATGAAGTGAACTCATGTACAGTAATAAGAAAATTGCCCCAATTTCTAGCAACAACTTAAATGATGATGTATGCAAACAGTATGAAAAGAAAGAAAGAAATTATCTAGAATGACAAAGATGCAGCAAAGGAGAAAAAGATTGATAGTAACTTGAGATGTATTAGACAAAACATTTATTGATTCTGAATATCTTTATGTGTTCCAGAATTTTGTGTGGCCTACTATTTACTCTTGAAAACAAGATATAATTTTATGATATTTGTGTGTGCAAATGAAATGTTTCAACAGCATTCTCTATAATGTTTTAGTGTGTGCTTTATGGTTGATGATGAACCATGTTTCTGGGATTTTAAACTGACTACTATGGATTTATGAATTTTAAGGCTCTTGGCTACTGAAAATCAATGTCCAAGAGGATAACTCTCACATTCAAATTAAATATTCTATTTAAAATATTTAATAGAACAGCATGATATTTACACTATATATCAGGCTAAGTGTCTATGAAATTGTCTATGAAATTCTCAGTGATCCAAGTCATAGTTGTCCCCAAAGGTGCTTTTTCAAGAGGCAACTGGATTTACTTGCTTTTCTTTGAAGAACTTTCACTTCTTATCCAAGAAGCTTCTTCAGCTCTTACTGGAAGGAGGGGAATGGAAGGATTTATACTCTTTGCAGATAGCTGGTCATTTGCATTCTTTTAGAGATGTTGAGGCCACCTGGAGGTTTATATGCAGTAATACATATTACATACATAAACCTCCAGGTGGCTTCAATGACTCTCTTGAAAAAGCACTTTTGGGATATCAGGCCAAGTTTGACATACAGTAAAAATTGCTGCTCAAATTAAACTGAAAAACATCAATGGATTTTTTTCATAGAAGTTACATTTCTATGTTAAAATGCATTTTACAATTATGATTGCATATATGCATAGTAGTATGAAAAAAATCTACCTTGAATATTATAAATAGACTTGTCAAATAAAAGTATGAACAGTGCATAAAGACTTGCGTTTAAATTGTTTACATTTTAATATTAACAAAACAAATATACTAAAAGGCATAACAGGCATAATATATTTCAGTATAGTTCATTAAGTGTTGAATCAAAATCAGGGAATGTTGCAGGAAAATAACATGCACAATCTATAGCATTATTTTTAAGTATTCCCATCTCCCTGGTTTTTATGGGATTTTATTTCTCCAAATCATTACATACTCAGTTAAAAACCACTCACATTTCACTGAGTGTTTTAGGCTACAAAAGGGTCAGAGAACTTTTTTCATATATAAGATGCTCATGTTATCTTGACATGAAAATAGCCAAGAATATATTAAATTAGTGACTCTTAATCCACAATTTGATCGGTATGGCCCTCTAGACAGACTGTAATTTAGAAACATTTTCTTTACTCCAATCCTAAACTGCCAACAGTATAAAGATTAAATCTAATCTTAGTCTTATTTCTAAACTGAGGACACTGTAAATTTACCAAAATATTCCTCTCCTTAAAATAATTTGTATTTTTCTTCAAAATTAATTTCAACTTAATTAATGTATGTGTTATTTGGTGGAATAGTTTTTTCCTGTTTCCTTAAGCCATCATGGATCTATTATTTTCACAGAACAATGAATGTAATTCATATTCAATTTGTATATGAATAAAAACCAATTATTTTTTCTTACATGATTAGAATAGAAGCTCATTTAAAAAAAAACTTTTTTTCTCCTACACACAATCATTTTTTGCAGCCAGAGTAGTATTTGTTCAGGAAAGCAATATATCCTGAATGGAACTGCAGAAATGTAATGAAGTAAAATAAAAACTTGTGCTTCTTGAACAGCAGCTTGTATGTTGCATGGCAGATAATTTTCAATTGTGATTTTCAAACCAGTCTTTAATTTGAAATGGAGACTTGCTTTTCAGAAAAGAAAAAGACTTACAATGTATGCTGTAACCACAGATGTTGAAGTTACAGTAATGTATATATCTCCCAAAAGTATGGAAAAGCCTCATTGCTACAGTAGTTATACAGAATATATTAGCTAAAAATATGTTTGGAAATGTTTAATAGACAAAAAGATAAGCTGCAATTAAGTATAGAAAATGTTAATCAAATGATATTTGGGCTGAATAAAATATTAATTCAAAGATAAAGCCAAGAAGAATGAAGTAATTTATGTTCTACACATTTTCACAAAAATAATTCTGAATATTAAAACTGAAGAAAATTAAAATTGAAATTTTGTTAAAATTGACAAAATTGTTACATTTACAATATAGACTATCTTTCTACATATTCATGTGAAACTCAAAATTGTGCATTGCAGAATATGAGATTGAAATATTATCACTTTCACACATGCCATCGGAGACAAGATAATTTTATTATAAACAAAGTGAAAGTAAAACTAAATAATCTTTGAGCAGAAAAGTTTCATACTGGTATTCGGAATAGACAGCATAAAAATAATCGAAACTTGAGGGCAAGGAAACTGTCTGAAACCTCAAAAGACCATTTCTGGGGGAAAAAAGTCAAGTAAATGTGTAAGTTGGCTTTAGCTCACTTGTGTATGGATCTACATTAACCCTTGACTCTAATTCATGCTTATCAGCATGGCATTATTTACCCCTTTTAAAATGTGAAGTGTGTCAGTTACTATAAATGGAGATGAGATAAAGGTGTTACAGTACATAATATCTTCTTCTCTTATATTACTATCCTGATGGAATATTTCTTTTCCACGTGAAAGGCTAAGGCCTATTCTTCACACTTTCTTCTCATGATCCCCAAATTCAGTACTACTACCACCTTTAGTCATATAGAAAAACTTTCAGGACAATTATATAAACATGGATAAATATCTTAAGACAGGGGTCAAACTCAAGACCCGCAGGGTCTTTGGATCTGGCCCATGGGACTGACCTGAAAACAGCAAATGAGCAGCCCATGTTGCTTCTGCTACTGAAAATGGAGCTTGGGAGGGCTGTTTTCACTGGTAGGGTGCTCAGGCCACCAAATTGCCGACATGAGTGACGTCAAGCTGGCCACGCCCACCCTGACTACATCAGCACACCAAGGTCAAACACAACCCTGATGCAGCCCTTCATGAAATTGAGTTTGACACCCCTGTCCTAAGGCTAGGATTTGAACAAAAACTATTATATCAAAGCAGAGGTAGTAAAATAACACTAAAAGTCACATCATGGGTGTGACGGCTTGTGTGCATGCTTATAATACTTTTGGGGGTAATCTAAGCCAGTCCATTTGATTTTCAGAAAATATATAAAACATTACAAGCTCATGAGATGAAATCTGACTATGCATCATTGCATTTATTTACTGGAAAAAAATAATCGTATTTATTAGTGCAATATAAAACAGAAGAGGTGTATAAAAATTCTTTACACGTTGGGACGTGATGTTTTAGGTCTATATGATTTCATATGTGTCATCTTTGTTCATGTTTCTATTTAGCAATTAAATGCCTGTAGTAATATTTCAATAAGTAAAAGAATATTATATCTACAATGTAGAAATAATATAGGATGATTAAAGCTTTGCCATATTATTCCATATAAAACTAACGCAGGTTGCACAAGTCAAAACAAAATTCCAATCCTATTTGGTTTTTATCTTTATCAAATAATTAATTTAATCAATAAAAGATCAGTTATATTAATTACTTTAAAAACACAACTATAGTTAATTTTAAAATAACACTGTAAAATTACTATTGGAAAAACTGTATTTAATATCTAGTCTGCATTTCCATATAAATTATTTAGGCACATTAATACAAATAAGATATTAATATATTAACACTGAAAATCAAAATGAAATAAATAATGAACAACTTACTAACATATAGAGTATTAAAGGCATTTAAATAACTAATCATCTATTTTTCAAGAAACTTGGAAGAATCGCTGGCATTGAATATGGTTCCTCCAAAACCTTGAATTTACTCCAGATTTCATTAATACATTTTCTACCATAAAGCAATTCCTATCATATTTAACTATTTAATGAATGTTAAAACTAGAAGACCTCCAAGGTCCCTTCCAACTCTGTTGTTATTATTAAAATAACGGCATATTGTTTGAATATTTAATATATAACGTGTATGCTTTCAAACCTTGAGAAACTCTGGTTTTAATTATATAATCTTTTAACAAAAATGTTTTTCATTCTCATTTATTGGAAAATGTAGATAATAAATGTATAGCATATTTACCTAATTTAACATTCAAAGATATTCTATATTAGTATTTGCCAAAATAACGAACTATCCTCTCCTCCATTATATGGCAGCAAAATGGCTATTTGTAGTCATTGGCAGTTTTATACATTTCGAGGAAGGTTTAAGGGATGCAATCATAGCACTCTGCCTTTTACTTCCATCTTTAATTCATCCAAGCTCCTTCCAGGGACATTAATAGAATTAGAACGGTCTCCTGTGAGCCTCAGGAAGTGAAGATGTTTAGTTGCTCCTTTCAATCCCATTCACACTGCTACTATCCAACTCTTAAGAACAGAATGTTAACACATAGTAAAGAGGAAAATCTAATCTGTTGCATTTTGCAAGGATGAAGCAAGTAGAATGTTTACCCACACCCCCTAAACAGAATAGTTTCACAATGTTGATTACAAAACTGGGGATTGGTATATATTGAGAAACGTCTGACAATAATGAAGAGATGGAGATAAAATGGAATAACCACATTGGCCTAACTTATTTGAAATAGTAGATGTATGCATTCTTATGTTTCTGTTCAGAACTGCAACAGTATTTTAAACCTGGAAGCTCAGTTTGAAAACACTTTAGGCAAAATGCTATAGTGATGCTAGATTTAATGCCCCATATAAAGTAATTTGGATAATCCCGTACCCACCAGCTTTAAACAAAATGACTTTGCTAAAGTCTAGCTGAATAGATTACATAATTGGGCCTTCCTAGCTATACGTCTACATGCATGCATGCAACCTAAATAGGATCAAGATAAATTCCTGACACACAGGACATTGGTTGTAGTTGAGTCCAGACAGTTAAGAATATAAAAGAGGCAAACTTGATACAAGTTTAAAATTGAGAAAGTGTGGGTAAAGGAATGTTGGATAAAAAAGAAACTGGAACAGTCACAACTTTCAAAAGGCATGGGGAAAGGAGGTAGCATGAAGGAAAATCACATTGAGATTCAATCCCTTTCCACTGGATTCTATAGGAATGTTGCTGAAAGGAACTCAGAACCATTTTCTTTTCTAGTAATTATCACCCTCAATTCTACTTAGAAATAAATTTGGGCTTCAGTGTGTAGTATATAAGGAAAGTTGTTTTGCTCTGTCTTAATTCTAACATGCTGCTTCAAGTTAAGTCTGCTAAGAAGCAAATATATGCAGAAAACCAATATATTCTTTTGACTTCACTTCAAAATCTCAGTTGCACCTCACTACCTAAAACTATATAAAAACAAAAACTTGAGTAGCCAGAAGAATATGAATAGCAAATGTTTAGGCATAATTTATGAAGAATTTGCAAGATTCTACTCACACATTTCAAGAAATAAAGTATTCCTAATTATATCCATATTTCAATCATATATTATAAAGGACTAGTACTTTATAACATTTCAATGCTATACTGAAGCAATCAAGCTGTCAATACTGCGTTGTAAAAATAGATGTGAAATTTCATGTTCCTTTCTGGATAGGATCATATGATCAGAAAAGGAAGATGGTATTTAAGTATAAGAATAGAGACCAGATTGAGAACAGTTTATATTAAAAGTAGTAAATGGATATAATTAGACTCAAGGTGCTGTCATTTGTCATGAATAAAATGTTCACTTGCAGATGTATGAAAAATCCAAGTTATCAGGAAAATATTGTCCAATATATTGTTCTTCCCTAGAACACTACCTGATATATACAATACACAGCCTTCCAGTGAAATGTTCTCATATTCCAAGAACTTTTAAAAAATGTACAGGTGAGAATACCAATTACCTTGTTCTTTTAATTAGGCAGATTTTACTCCATTGGACTAGATGTCTCATATTTGCAAAATCTTTCCACCTTCAGTGAAAATATATGGCATTCGTGCAGTATACTAAAGATAATCCTCAATTTACAACTATTTATTTACTGACCGCTTGAAGTTACAATGGTACTGGAAAAACTGACTTCTGACCGTTTTTCACAGTCACAATCATTGTAGCATCCCCCTGGTTATGTGATCAAAATTCAAACACTTGGCAATGGGTTCATATTTATGACAGTTGCAGTGTCCCGGTGCCATGTGATTAGCTTTTGCGGCCTTCTGACAAGCAAACTCAATAGGAAGCCAGTGTCACTCTGTAACTAATTTAACTGCAGTGATTCACTTAACTGTGGCAAGAAAGTTAAACGGGGCAAAACTCACTCAACAACCGTCTCACTTAAATAACATAAATTTTGGGTCAGTTGTGGTCATAAGTTGAAAACTACCTTTACGGCCCTGCATAAATTTTTCTTCTGTTTCTTTGAAGCCATAAGCTTTATATGCTTTAATTATATATATTTGTCCCAGTATCAACAATAGCAGAGCTGTGGTTCCTAGTAGAATATGAATTGTAGGGGTTTTCTAAGAAAGCTTAGCTAACAGATGGTGGAATATGCATTAATGAATGGAAGGTATTTGTGAAAGTGCAGCATTTTATATTACTGAGACCTATTTCATGCTGAGATGATTAAATTACCATAAAAAATTAGGTACAAGAGATACAAAATAATAAGTACTCTTTTTAATGTTTTTTTTATTCTTTGAGGGGAAAAATCAATCACATTCATAACACTTTGTATAATTAATACAATTAAATAAGGAATATTTAAGCAACCATAATTTCTGTAACACTAAAACGAATTGCCTAGCGATGAAAATTTGGAGACAAAATAAGTATATTGCCAAAAGCAGCACAGGAAAATAAGTAAAAAAGGTTGCCTGACCATAAAACTGAAGTTTACACAAACAGAACGTATTATTAATCATATATAATGGTTGCGTCTACATATTGAGTGTAAAGTGCAATAACTTTCTTGCCAAATCAGAATGATTTTGATCAGCATTTTGTTTCCATTGATGGAAAACTAGATGAAATGAAATTCATACGACTTTGATGAGTCTTTTAGCATATCATAATTATAGGTCATTAATAGTATCAAAACTGCAATACATATTGAGGATTACAATATATTGAAAGCAGGGGACAAAATTAACTCTTAAGTGGAGACAAACTGCATTACCTAAATAAGGGCAGCTATTTGCTGCTATGCAGAATTAACTATTAACAAAAACCAACCAACCAACCAAACAAAAAACTGTTATGAAGGAATGCCTTTTCAATTTGCACCATTAAAACTTCAAGTATCCAACTTGTCAGTTTACATTTAATTCAATATAAATGTTCTTCCACCATTGATTTCCAAAATATAATTTTATTATTATTTTATAATAATTCTTTATTTTTTCTTTAGCCTTTATTATTTATTTATTGTTTATTCTACAGTAAGACCAGATTTTATCTGAACAGGTAAAATCTAGAGCATGAAGATTTCACAAAACGTAATCTTTGATTTGTAAATGAAATACATGGATAGAAAGAGAGCGAAGGAATCTTCTAACATTATTCTGTAATTTAAGCATTAATAAAGGAAGTCTATTTTTAGAAACCACTCGATCATTGCTTTATTTTATCTTAATTTCATGCACTAATGAAAGAATACATATAAAAGGCATTTAAATATATATATATTTATTTATTTATTCATTCATATTCAAAACAGTTGAAGCTTTCCTGTTTGTAAGGACTTCACATTTCAGTAATTGAATCTGTTGCTTATTGTATTAAAAAATACTGTTGGCATCGCCTCTACCAATTCTTAAAAGTAAAACTACTGAAATTGAAAAGTACAAACTGATTCTTTTTAAAAGTAGCACAATTCCATCACAGGATTTGAAAAGCTTAATTTCTTAAAAATTGTTTTTTATGATAATGAAATGCTATTACAGTATATTTTCTAGCATTACTAGATCTATGCTTAAACATTACAGAACTTTCTAACAGCACTAAATTTATCATTCTGGTTCTTTAATCTGTCAATTTTTGAACATTCTAGTTTTTGTAATGTGTAAAAGCTGAATAAATAAATATTAAGAGGACAAAGCTGACGACTTGCAAGGACATAAAAGTTTGCTTTTCCTTGAAGCAGACTATATACAGGAAATGATATATAAATTACATAAGATTATATTCCTGAAATGATGAATTAAAATATTTTTAAAATTACGTATTTGGCAAATTTACTACATATAAATAATTTAGGCTGTTTAGTGAAGATTGTATAGTCCTGAGAATATAAAACAAATAATTTAATATCCATCTTCCATCACTGAACATGTGGCTCCAACTTGCCTATCGCTCAGAACTTTCTTGCATGAAACTGTTTAGTCAATACCAGAAATTCTGAAAATAGACAGACAAAACTAAATATTTGCATACATTTAAATAAGAGTTGCCATGGAGGAGCTAACAGTCCCAAAATAGTCAGGATAATATGTGAAAACGAAGAGATGGGGTGTTGGTTTTACCTGATATGCCTCTTCTCGTAGGGTGGATCTATCATCCAGGATGGATTGATCTCATTCAATCAGGTGAGGACTGAGTCTGTACATTTTAATTTAAGAGCTCTGCCTTGCCTGGTTCCCCATTTACGACGAAGCTGATGAACACAGACTCGACGTGGTCTCAGATATAGTCCATCGCATAGCAGGATTGTCACAGGAGGAGTATGCTGCTAAGATCAAAGTAGACAACCATGGCCAGTGAAACTAGGGCGGGACTGGATGATAGTTCCACCCTACGAGAAGAGGTGTATCAGGTAAGACCAACACCCCTTCTCCATAGTGAGTGGAGCTATCATCCAGCATGGGACATACCCAAGCAGTTTGTCCTAGGGAGGGATAAAGCTGGACCCCTGCTTAAGTGTCGGGCGGAAGTACAGACGGTAGGACCTGACAGCCAAATGATGTATCAGCTGATGCGAACTTATCGATCTTATAATGCCTGATGAATTGCAACGGAGACACCAAGGAAGCGGCCCAGCACACCTCCTCAAGCGACACCTGTGTCGCCCACGCTGCTGATGTCACTGCGCTCTGTGTCGAATGTGCTGTTATTCGATTCGGACAAGCCGTAGCTGAGGAGTCATAAACGGCTGTGATGGTTACCCTAACCCATCTGCTGACAGTAGATGATGAGGCCTTTTGACTGAAGGACGATGGCAGGAAGGCTACGAAGAGCAACTCAGATCGGTGAAAAACTGCTGACTGCTTAATATAAATTTGAAGAGCCTGCCTGACATCTAGTTCGCGCCATTGCCTCTCCAGTTGAAGGGTCGGATTGGTACAGAAGCTTGGTAACACTAGCTTTTGTGCCCTATGAAACCAGGAATTGACCTTTGGAACAAAGGTTGGGTCTAGCCGAAGGACAACTCTGTCAGAATGGAACACAGGGCCTGGTCGACAGGGAAAATAGCTGGGATATTCTCCTGGCCGAGGTGATGGCCACGAGGAATACCACTTTGTAGGTCAAATGTCTCAGGCTGGCTGACTGGAGAGGCTCATATAGAGCTCGAGTTAATGAGTTCAGGACCTTGGAGAGGTCCCAGGAGGGAAAACGGTGGACCACTGGTGGGCTTAGATTGGGCTTATGGGGGCCACCAGGATCACCTCCGCTTGTTTGTCTAGGATCTTCTGTATGACCTTTGCCATAATGGGTATGGGATGAAATGCATACAGTAGATCCCTGGGCCAAGGGCTCCTCCGCACCTTGGGATTGGAACCTCAAGAAGAACCTCTGCAGTTGCGCATTTTCCAGGGATGCAAATAGGTCGACAGCTGGGAGATCGAAATTGTTGGTCAGGGCCTTGAAGAGGGACGGATGCAACCGCCACTCAGACGGATTGATGGTCGTCCAACTGAGCCAGTCTGCTTGCGTGTTGTCCACCCGGAGATGTGGTCTGCCAAGAGAACGCCGAGGGTAGAGAGCTGCCCTAAACCCCCCTTTTCTGGAAAAACTGGGGAGAATCTTCTTACGGTCTCTGAATTCAATGAGAAAGGGGTCCAGGGCTTCCCCGAACAGAAGGTTCCCCTTGAAGGGAGCAGAAGCAAGGCACCATTTATGTTGCATGTCCGCCTGCCACTGACGCAGCCACTGCATCCTTCTGGACACCACCAAGGTGCCAATGGCTTTGGACACAAACCTGAATGCCTGAACAGTGGTATCTGCTGAGAACTGGGAAGCAGCTATAAGTTTGGTAATGTCCTGATGGGACCTCAAATCAATAGCCGGGATGCACTCCTGGAGCTGTCAGAGCCAGATGAGAGAGGAGTGGTTAAAAAAGTAAGCGGTGGAGACGGTGCAAAGCGCCAAAGCCGCCGCACTGTGAACCTTTTGCAGAGCCTGTTCCGACTTCCTCTCCTCGGGCCAAGGAAGTTCCTCTGAGTCCCCTGGCATGGTCTGGGGGGGGGGTGTACAATGTGGTGACTGGGAGGTCCACAGTGGGAACTCACAGCACCTATGAGAGTGCTGGGGCCACATTGAAAAAATGCTGATCTGAGGCACTGGAAGATGGTCCAGATGCTGGTGCAGACCACTGCCGGAGGACAGAGTCAATAAATAGTTGAGGTGCCGGAACTAGCTCCATCTAGGGTCATGTTCCACAAAAAGAGGATCAGTAGTGTCAGCCTGTCCAGTCTGGGGAGTCTCAAGGCCAGTGGCAATCTTGGCCTTATACAACAGGAAGCTGAAGAGTGCTGGGGCGAATAGGTTGGAGAAAGCAGGAGGGTAGTGTGAAAACCCCTCGTCTTCTGACAGTTCAACCTCTAGGGCTTCCTCCTCCCTGGACTCTTCTGACTCATCCACAGAGGACTCCTGTGTGTTGCACAGAGGTTGGCCCACAGTGGTTCCCACTGTGGGAAACCGCCGTGGCCATTACTTCCTGAGCAATCCTGCATGGTAACTCACCCCTGGCTTTGAGGGGGCGATGGGACTGGGCTAACCCCGCAGCGATTCCTCGCTCCACTGCCAAGAACAGTGCCTGGAAATTGTCTGGGTACATATTAGCTGAGCCTGCAATCGCCTGGGGGGGAGGCTGAGCTGGAACTGACCCTGGAGTGATAAGGAGTGACTCTGTTGGTTGGTTTACAATGGGGGTTGCAGCCCAGGTCTAAGGTTGAACTGCAGGAGTCGGCGCTGGGTTCTGTGCCGCTTGCCCCCAAAGGTAGTTGTCAGAGAGGCTGATCTGGACCCGGTCAAGGAAGAGCAAATCTCCTGCTGAGGTTTGGCTGTGGTCAGCTTGCAGTGGGCTAGAGGCCCTGATAGAGGATTGGGCGTAAATCTTTTGAAGCGCCTTGTGCCTCCTGCGCTCATCGCATTCCGAAGCCTTCGACCTGGGAGGTTGGATGGCCCGCATATGAGACCTGGCCTCGGCGTGCTGGGATGTAGAGTGCCCAGTCTCGTCAGCAGGGTAAAGAGCTGTCTTGGCCCGCTTTTTGGAGGGTCGAGGAGCCTGGAACTCTGACATGGTCACCAGTAATACTAAATGTTATTTTATTTGATTTTTTTAAATTCCACAAACAGTCACAGCGAGCCTGGTGACTATGGTACCAATAGGCCCCGCACTGGAGATGTGGGAGGAAGCACGCTATAAAATGGCCGCCTGGCTTGCAAAGGAGAAACAAAATGGCCACCTGTCAGAAAGAACTGTCATAAAATGGCCACCTCACCACGAGGCTAGTGGTCGCCTCATCTGTTAGTCTGTGGATGTGCTAATCGAGCCCTGGCTCAGAGGTAACTGCCGACTCTCTCTGTGCCTATTTCTTTCGACACCAGGAATTGTCAACACCCTACCTCCCAAATTTAACTAACTCCACATCTCCGATCTGGATAACTCTGGAATGAAGATGAATTTACAAGTGAAGGCACATTTTTCCTAGTGTAGGGGAGGGAAGGGGGGTTGTGCATGCCCCAACTTCTTCCATCCTCCTTGGAAATCCACTCTCCAGGACCTCCTGAAGCCTCAGCCCCGATCATTAGAACAAAGGCCAACAGGTCCTGCAGGGGGTGGGGGGACTATGCAAAAGGATGTGGACATTAGTACTGGGGGGCTACAGGTAGTGCTACCCCGATGGCTCCTATAGTCATAATGAGAAATTTGAGTGGTGAGGGCGGAACAGCCAGGGGAAAAAAAGAGCAAAGAAATTCAGCTGTTACAAATGGAATATTGTGCATTTGAACATTCTTTTTATATATATATATAGGGTGGAAGGAGCATAAGAGCATCCCCTGTGCGAAGCTGCTGGCTGTATTTCTGGGGAAGGGGCCCCAATATCAGCTGTCCAAGACAGGGCAATGAACAAGGAGGGCATAGCCCCTTAGTGCTCAGCTGCACAGTGCAGCATGCTGTAAGCCAAGGCTCCTGCAGCCCAACAGGTCCTTTTGTACTGAGATACGAGGCAATTACTCATGATCAGGCTTTTTTCTTTTGGTATTTTTGATGAAATGGTGAAACTATCAATCCTGGATGGAGAGACCACGTCTAACCAATCTGAGGACTGAGTCATAACTGGGGAACCAGGCAAGACGGAGCCCTTAAATTAAAATGTACAGACTCAGTCCTCATCTGATTGGATGAGATCAACCCATCCTGGGTGATAGTTTCACCCACTATGGAGAAAAGGCTGTGCCGTGAAGAGAAAATGTTGGCGCATAGATGCTGTTCTGTTCTGGGGCTTCCATTTTTTTGTGCTTCCTGATCTTCCATGCAGGACAAATAGAAACGGGGGCTCCCTGCACTTTTTTAAAAGTCAGGGTCAACTACCTATGGCCCAGAGCTATGGACTCAAACTCTCAGAATTCTCAGGGCTATGGCTATCTCCATCTTCTCCCTACCTTCTCACTCCTTCTCTTCCCCTTCTACTTCCCTCCACTTCTTCTCCTCTCCCTTCACTTTTCTACTTCCTCTTCCTCCCTCTTTACCTTTCCTTGAGTGCTTCTTATCCTAACTCATCTCATATTTAACAGACTGATAGTATATTCTAAACTTTTAAACTAACAGTGCTTTTCCTGAAATTATTGGTTTTATATCTTTTCTATGTATATAACTCTTTGGTCTAGGTACATGTTACCAATCTAATACTGCTTCTTAACTTAGTTTTGTCTCCTGGGTGTACCACCAATTAATTTTTATTCCAAATTAATTGCTGAGGCTTAACTTTACCAGATAGTTATTATCTCTCATGCCTCCTAATTTTGAGCCATATTGCTTCCTCCCCTTCCTTAATATCTTTACTCATCATTTTTCCCTTATTTCTATCATTTCCAAATTCCCGATTAAAAAAATCAACATTTTAATTGTTAGTTTATATTAAACTATTAAAATAATTATAGTTATATTAATTATTCATTTTAACATCTTATATTGATTCAATAACATCAATAATCATCAAGATTCTTTCTGGATTAATCAAGTTTGTGAATTATACAATCTTATACCAAAAAAATCTTATGTAAAGAGATAGTAATTATACAATTTATATGTTCTCCCAACGGTGGGACTAATATGTAATTTACTACAGTCCATCTTGTATCAATTTAATATAAAATTGTAAACTTATAGAAAAGATCTTTTAATTAAGTAGTTATATTGATTATTTAATCAAAGCTTATACACCATTAATATTGATTATCAAAATTAAATACAATATAGTAATTCTAAGATAAAAAGATTCTATGATTTTCCACTATCAATTATCCATTTTCTTTGGATTTTTTCACTCTTTCTTTTTTATAGATATCTCCCTTCCACCTCCATTTTCTTAGCTTCTTTTTTTCCTTTCTTTTACTTTTGTACCAACAATTTCTTTTCTCCCAAACTCCTTTTCTCCCCTTTAAATATATTATTTGTATAGGTCTACTTTCAATTCCTCTCAACCTCTTCTCCCTGTTTCTCCCTTCTTTCTTAAGTTGTTTCCTCCAATACCAATATTTTCCCCTTGGTTCTTTTGTCAATGTAAATCCCAATGTAATTATTATAAATTCTAATATAGTCATTTGTATTTCATTTTTAATGTCCTTGTTCTTTTTATCATCAAAAATCCCAGTATTTTCATCAATTTTCTTTTCTTCTTCTAATTTCTTCTCTCCTTTATCTTCTTGTATTTCGTTGCTTCTGCTCTTGAAGTCAGTGTGGAAACTGCTGTAATGGTTTTGGCCTCTCCCAGATAGCCAGCTTGTTGAAGGTAGCTGTAGCTCCTATTAGAGAGGGAGCAGACACTGTGACAGTGACTTTGGTGATGACCACCACCTTCTCCCCACATCTATCAGGTCTTCTTTAGGTCAGGTATTGCAAACAGAACCTTTTCTGTCCTGCCTGAGTGACGTCTACTAACTGGCTAGAGGAAGGTGGACCCCAAGGTAAGAAGTGGAATGGCACTTACCTACCTTCATTCTTGAGATCTCTGTCAACCTGGCCTACTCTCATAGAAGGCCTCCAGCTTTTTTTGGAAGAGAAAGTTGCAAATGAGGCATTGGGGATGAGGAAGGAAGTGTTAGATGTATGGTGGCATGAGCAAATTTTTATTCCATTTTCCTCTAAGGAGTTCAAGGTGGTTCCTTCTCCTACTTTCCCCCACAACATTAACCTTCTGTGATAGATTGGGCTGAGAGAGAGTCCCTGTTGACTGAAAGTTCTGTAACTGAGGGCAGACTTAAACCCAGGTCTTCCTGCTCCTAATCCATCAAATATAGCTGGAGCCTTTTCAGACCATGCTCTGCTCCGTCTGGTCAAATACTTGTCTAGACTGAATGTGAAGACATTTTGGTAGTGTTCCTGTTTTATCTGTGCAAGCTTGAACAATTTCCATCCCTCTTAGAATTGCTCATCACCCCCAGGAGGTTATGTCCCATAACCTGAGAAGCTGTGAGTAACGTTTTTAGTTTAGCAGTGCCTGATTTTGCTCATCTGCTTCGCTGTCAATTGATCATCACCACAAGTTTTGTCACTGTTTTGTATCACTTTCTATAGCAGTTTCAAGTAGAACTGTTTTTATATTGCCTTAGCACACACTTTCTAGCAGTGTTCATGCTGTGCCCTTCTCCCATCCTGATACCTTTCTCAGCATTTCCAGCAGTCACCAAGTGTTGCCTCAGCATTGCTGCAGACCTTTGCTCACCTTCTTTCTGAATTCAATTATTCTTTAAAGAAAAAAAGAGAACATAAAAATACAGATAAAGCAACTGAAGGACCAGGGAAGACATGATAGCTGTTGTAAATCTTGTGACCTTTGCTCCATCATGATTCTGTCAGTGGTGGTTTGTTCCTGGTTCAGCCTGGTTCTAAGAACCAATAGTGTTGGCAGTGGGAAGCTCCCCCACCTGCCCGGGACGCTTCCGCACATGCACAGATGCGTCACGCGCACATGCAAACCAGTAGTAAAGGGTTTTATAACCCACTACTGGATTCTGTCCAGTCTAATTCTGTTCATAAAGGTAAAATACTATAGAACAGTGGTCCCCAACCTTTTTATCACCACGGCCCGGTCAACACTTGACGGGAAGGTCTGTGGCCCGGGGGTTGGGGACTACTTTTACAGTAAAGCTTTATCATCGGCTGACAGCCGATTGCCAAGGCAGTTTGAATAGAGCACCAAGAGATTGCGAGGCTCCACCCACCCGCCTGGACGCTGCCATTTGCATTCTTTTACCCTCT
>JANHGD010009378.1:10063-21142 GCA_027560375.1 Imantodes cenchoa | reverse complement strand
GGTTCTGGGTGGGGGAATTTGTGGCGGGTCGGGCATGTTTTTTGGGATTATGTGTGTTGGGTCTAGCCTTTAGGGCGCTATGTGAATTTCGTTGTATGAATATACTGTGTATATACATGCAATGACAATAATAAAGTATAATAAAAACTTATCTGTGTAATCTCTAACAATTGAACCAACTGAAGATAAATGCAATTTATTTTATTTAAATACATTAAACTACTCTAAAGTAATGGGGACAGAAAAGTTACCTAGCATAAAGAATAGCGCAATCAAATAGTGCAACAGAACAAAACTGAGGTTTGTGAGTTAGAAGTCAGAATGACCAAGAATGAAAAAATTAGAAAATCTGAAGGTCAACACAATAATAAAGTGTGTATACATACATTTGTATGCACGTGAGCAATTAGGAGATGATCCTTGGGGAGAAAAACTAATAAACTGTGAATTTGCAAATATTGAGCTGTCTGTTAACTCAGCAAGCTAATGCTGGATAGGAAACGTAATAGTTAAATTGGTTTTTAATTTGGCAAATATTCATTATGAAAAACAAAACAATGGAGAATATTCATTTAGAATATTCATTCTAGGTTGGCAAAGCTGAGGGAATGTATCTAAATGCTTCTCACAAGCACAAAAGAATCTGGATGCAAAGTACATCTGGAATGCCTTGTTTGAGACCTCCTGCTAAAGACCCATTTATACCAAGTATAAATATAAGACATGGTACATAACAACAGTGTGCCTAACACAGAAAATGTATGTGGCAAAGCAAAGGGCTGAGTTCTATCAATATCTTCATCTAGAAGAATGCCTCTTATTCATAGATAGGCTAGTTCTTAAAAACATGGAAGTGACAATAGCCAAGACTGCTGCTGATAACCACATATAGTCTACAAAAAAGTAAACCAAGGTAGTAGAGATTAATTTGCACTTGAAATGGTAACAGGAAGCAACTGAACCAATTATGAAATTGACCGTACTGGTAGTCCTCCACTTATATCCATTTAATCAGTAATGGTTTGAAATTACAACAGTGTTGAATTAAGGAACTTAGGACTTGTGTCCAAAATTACAGCCTCTGCCGTATCCCAGGGTTACATGAATAAAACTGGGTCAATCCACCCCGCTTACGACCAACTGCAAGGATGCTGCAGCTGCCCCAACTCCACATCTTTCCCCTCATCCTGCCCTGCTGGATCCCTTAGGCTTACTTCGCACCATGGCCCTTAAGCCTTTTTGCCGTCTCACCAGGTCCCACTTCCAAACTTGCAACTGCTTCCGAAATGGAACATGGTTTTGGGGTGGCACTTTGTAGCTTTTATACAGGAATGTGGTGCATTGGTTGCCTCTTCTTGGGAAAAGCAATCTTCAGAAAAGGTGTAATGGGCCCAAGGATGAGGGATCCAGCAGGATAGGAAGCTGTGCAAGGGGTGCCTCAGGATGGTAGAGATTCTAGATGACCCAGCAAGGCCATGCATAACCTGAAGAGGTGCTGCAGTGCAGGCCTCGCCATACCTCCCCCACTCCAAGGCTCTCCTTAATGACTGCAATGGGGACAGCAAGGATTGTCGTCATTAAGCGAGGAAATCACAGCACTTTGCTTACCAACTGCTATAATTTATGATCATAATTCTGAGCTCAATTATAGATGTAAGTCAAGGACTACATGTATGTATCATGCAGCAATACCATTAATAAACATTTAGAATGCTTTTGTAAACTACTAATAACATTTAAAAATGGGGAGAATTGTCTACAAGTTGCACATACCTTTCAAAATTCAACTAAACAAAAGCCTTAGAAAAACGGACTGAAATTTGCACTTGTCTTTGAATACACGTTTAGATAATATTTGAAGGGGCACAACAGATTCTTTTAGGCTGGCATCACTTAAATAATCAATTTTGTCCCACAAAATGGGGGGAAAATATAGTCTAAAAATATTGGTTCTGTTGATTTAGCTGGCTCACAGGAAGGCAAAAAGAAGTGCAGTCCTCAGGCTAGAAAGGACAGCTCACACTTGTATTAAATATTCTCAATATTTCTTTGGCAACAACATTTTTCTATATTGTTTATTTAATTTATACTTCAGTTTTCCTGCAATCTGATCATCCAAGGTGGCTAAGAATCCAATGCAAAATAAAATAAATAATGCAAATATGTAATTTCAACAGAGAAATTAATGATTAAAAATCTGAAGAAATAGATGTTTCTTGGCTATTCTGATAAAAGAAAAAGGTGAGCTACCAAATGCAATTCCTGAAGAAATGTTTCATGGCCTAGTAGGAAGACCTCCATATGGCAAATAAATAAAGGTTTGCAACAGAGAAGGGCCTCATTTATGAAACTTAACAGTCAGACAAGTTCATAAGGTTCTTTTAGATAATTTAGAGAGTTTAACATCAGCATCCTAAATTATACCTAATAAAATGAGAAGGAACTCAAGTAATTGGCTACTAATTCAGGTTTGACATCAGATAGCAGTTAAAACAAAATTAGCTGCTTTGTTTTGCACTAATTGAAAATACCAAACATTTCTAAAGGTTAGCCACAATCATAGAAATGTGTTTTGTAAAATTAGTGACAGTTGAAGACCAAGGAATATATTAGGCTACAAAACTGTTTCAGGAGTAAGTAAATTAAAATAGAATATCCATCAATCAATCTATTTTTCTATTTTGCCTTGATTTAACTTTTAACTTCTCTCTCCCATTTTGTTCAAATTACAGAAGTTTCAATGATATCAATTGCTTCCTGAGTATCATTAGCATATCCTCCCTAAGAAGTTTTGTTAATGTTCAATGGAATAAAGAATGGAATTCTGTGGGAATCCTTTTCTCAATGGTCCAAAAACTGGTAAGTTCAATACCACCATTCTTTGGACATGGCACAACAGGTACTAGAGTCTAGAAGGCTATCATGGTTGATAGAATAAAAAAGCTGCTGACAGATCTGAAAGAACACCACTCTACCAAAAATTTTTAGAGTACAGTATATCATTCACCATGTACCATATTATTAATCTATGTCTGTAGATTTTCCTCCCTTGTAATTCAGCATTTCCATCTTCCTCCCCTTTCAGAAAGCTAGAAGTGCTGGTAGACAATAATAGACATTGACTATTTTTTTCCAGCAATGATAGCTACTAAAATCTATCCTACCAAGTACCTCACTTGATATGAGCTAACGAAGTATAATCATGTTATTATTTTTAAAAATTCTGTATTTGAAAATCAAAACAATATCCTGAACTAAAATAACCATTCTGAGAAAGCCGTTAGATATTAAATTTTATGGTAATATTTTATATTTCATTTGAATATTAAAGTAATTATAACAGTAACGTATTTTCACATGTTACTCTTCTACTTTAGCTATCAAGTATAGTATTTGGTTTCAGCAAATCAATAATCTTTTAAAGATATATCTTTAAAAGAATTTTTAAAAAATTCTGATTATAGTCAAGTTTGATTTATTTTAACATTATAGTTTAAGAATAGCACTGATTACAAGTTTTGCCATATAGCAAAGCCTAATCTTAGTAAAACTCAGGAATAGCTAGGATTTTGAACATTTCTTCTAGATAAAGTACAGTTCTAAAACTCTTGTAGATTAGAATCTCAGCTCTGATTGCTAAAACAGGATGCCATAATTTTATACAAATTTACTCAGAAATAAACATTATAACTTCACTATGACTTATTCTAAGTCAAGCATAAATGGAAGCTTTAGATTAAATTATATTGTGTCTATCTAATTATGGAACAATATTGGTTGGTGAATGGTGTGCCCCTCCCCCAGTCAGTATATTATCTGAAAAATTGGGAAAATCATATCCTGTAGGTCAACAGAACAGAATTAGGGCAACAGAAACGGCAAGATGGCTAAAAGAACATAGTCAAGAAGATTTCAGTTCCTCTTCGACTCTTCTTCGAGTCAACTGGTGTTATAAAACGTGCATTTGGAGGAACAATGTGAGGAGGGAGCTTTGACAACACAGCACTTTTGCAGAGACAGGCCCAGATCGAAAGATTGTGTAGTCCAAACTGAATGGGGAAGGGACGAACAGACTCTCTCAGATTACATCTAGCCTGAACTTGGCTAGATTCTATTAGTTCTAAGCAAATTGGACTTAAATGGATTTCACTGTCTTTTATTTGGGCCTGGAACTGACAAGATTTATGAGTATATATAATTCAAACTGTAAAAGCATCTAGTTCTCAGATGTCATGTTATTGTATGTATGCAAATAGATATTTTTTATTAGTACAAAATTGAAACATATGGCTATCCATGAAAAGATATGGGCAATACAAGAAAGGCCACTGAACAGTTTGGCTTCCCATCTAAATTGTCTTTTGGAATGTGTATTTTCAATTCAGTATCAACTAGGTTATAATATGTAAAATTCGTTTACATATTAAGCCCCACATTTTAGTAAAAACTACAAAAGGAGTCAAAAAATAAACCATTCTTTTGATATATTATTTTATTAGGAACCTTAATGAAATGTACAAAACTTATAAATGATAATTTCATCCTTTTTCTGGTCTGGGGTCCCTTAAAATCTTAGTCTCAGTGTTTGATCTAATTTAATGTATGATCTTATACTGAATTACATTTTCACAAAAATGTTGATAGTAAAACCTTTAAAAATCTTACATTTTCTATGAATTTCATCTAAAATTATTTCCCTAGTTGTTTCAATTTGATACCTGAGGACAAATCTGTCATTCCTTTTCTTTCATGAAAGAAATGATTTACTGAGGGGTCCTTGGTGTTCTGGGCTTGTTTGTTTGCAGATGTTTCATTACTCAAATTAGGTAACAGTATCAGTGTTAGTAAGGAGTGGGGTTTGCTCTCTGTTTATATTCTAATGGATTGCCCTGTCAGTGTTGGTGGAAGTGGTCTTGGAGAGTCTTTGGTTGGGCTGTTTACTGTTAGCTTGTTTGGCAATTCCTTTACTAGGCTACTGTTTATTTTTTGATTGTTGGACTGGCATTAATCTTGAAGTTAATCTATGCTCATCTGGGTGCTAATTGCTGGTGGGAAGATGTTTTGGTCTTTTTGTTTCCCTTTTGGCTTGTTTCTTTTACATAGTACAGTAGTCCTCGATTTACAACAGTTCATTTGGGGACTGTTTGAAGTTACAACAACACTGAAAAAAGTGACTTATGACCACTGTCACAAAATCGTAATTCAGACACTTGGAAACTGACTCATATTTAGTTGCAGTGTCCCTAGGTCATGTGAGCGCCTTTTGCGACCTTCTGAGAAGCAAAGTCAATAGGAAAGCCAGATTCACTAAACAAGCGTGTTACTGATTTAACATCTGCAGTGATTTACTTAACAAATGTGGCAAGAAAAGTCGTAAAATGGGGCAAATCTCAGTAACATTAATTCTGGGCTCAATTGTGGTTGCAAGTCGAGGACTACTTTTATGTAGATATTGTTTATGTGTATGTGTCTATTGATGGCTAATTTGTCAGAGTGCAAGACTTCTAGAAATACCTTAGCATTTTTGGACTTGGTTTGCTCTAGCATGGTCAGTTTCCAATTGAAACTATGGTTAAATCTGGTTATGTTCTGTGAAAGTAGCAAGCTTTCAGCAAGTATTCTGATGGCTAGTTGGTGTTTGTGCATGCATTCTGCCAGTCTTCTGTTTGTCCTACGTAGTGGCTGTTGCAGTCATTACACTGTGTGTTGAAGAAGACTCTTTTTTTTTTATTCTGGGGTTGCTGGATCTTTTAATTTACTTAGGATGTTTAGGAGGGCTTAAGTTGACTTGCATTTTATGCTGATTCCGTGTAGATGTAATACTCTTGTTGGGGGTTTCTGAGATATTTTTGATGTATGGCAGTGTTATTCTTTTTATAGCTTGTGTTAGTTGTACTATATCGGATCAGACACTTTTTGATGAAATGTGGATATCCATTTTGTTGAAAAATATTGTGTAAATGCTATTTCCCTTTTCTGCTTTTCAGGGTTATTGCAGTGTGCTTGTGCTCTTCTAAATAACATTCTTACGCAGCTTCTCTTGTGGGAGGTTGGGTTATTGTTTTGGTAGTGGAGCATTTGATTGGTATGGGTGGTTTTTTGGTACACATGTGCCTCTAGTTTGCCATCACTGCTAATCCCCAATCAAGGAATTACAAACAACTAACAGTAAACAGACCAACAAAGAACCTTCAAGACCATTTCCATCAATTTTGACAGGCAAGCCACTAGAATATAAACTGAGAGTATTATTTCTTACTAGGACTGATAATGTTACCTAGTTTGGGTAATGAAATGTCTACAAGATGACAACTAAGTTCAGAAAGCACCAAGGACTCATTTCAACCCAGAACTACAAATCTCCCCACCTGAAAAGTTTATTTTGCAATAGAATAGAACCCAAAAAATATTAAAGGCTTTCTCTTGGATCTTTGATCCAATTCCAATATTTTCTATACTAGTCTTAAGGGTAGGAATAGTTTAAGAAACAATGCACTAAACCATTCTGAATAGTTCAAAGAGCTATATCATGAAGCAACTTATCTCCTTTGAAAATCTGAAACAATAATTTCTGCTTGATTTTAATTTCTTTGATTTATGCTAACCAGAAATGGTGACTATTCCAAGTTTGCAAGACACATTTAACTTTTTATAAACACATATATAATTCCATAAAATTGGGTTGAGTCATTATTAAACTTACCATGGGAAGTGATAAACAAATACATATATTAAGAAAGTTTAGAGTCATCAAACAATTAAGCTAATTAAGTAGAGATTTCATTTCAACGTTTCTCAGTTATTTACATTTTCATAACAGCATTCAACCATACACTATGTGAATCCGGGAATACAATACTAATACTTTTCCAGCAGTAGATATATGGATGTAGTCAGTAAATAGCTATGTTTTGTTCAAAATGCATTTAAATACTTGACTTTTTTTAAAAAAATGACTGGACTACAGAATTAAATATGTTGATGATGTCTGTAATGTTGTTTCTATATTCATGGATACAACAGAAATTCCTATTAAAGCTCCCTTTTATCCATGATAGCAGAAGCATGGACAACTCACAGAATTCCCCAGCTAGTATCTTAAAGTGACCAACATTGACAAACACTACTTTAGCTTTTTACGTTTCCTGCCCATCCTACAAATGGATGTTCACACATCCGTATAATGGAGAGAAGCTTACCTTCTCTCAGGAGAAAGGAACCCCAATGGATGATAAAATTTATATATTCTGATATTCAGAATATATAAATTTAAATTTAAAAAATCTCCTGGTTTTGGTAATTTCCATCTCTAAACTGAAATAAGCACAAGGTTAAGCAATCGGTTTCTGTATATGCAACTGTATGTACTTCTATTAGGAAAGTATTCAAAGCATTATTTGACCCAATTGTTGAGTTATTTGTTCCTTAGATGCCTTGATCTTCAATATGCAATGAATGAAACAATTGCAGCTTAAATAATTGTACAATGTGACATCTCAAATTGTTGTGTTGCTGGAGGAATCAGGCCAAACTTACAAATAATATACCACAGGAAGAAGGGAAACAGATATTAGCTTAATAGTTCCAAACTAGATGCAAAAATAGTACCCTAAAAATAATTTCCTGCCCTATTCTGAATTCTGATGTTTCAGTAACTAGTAAAAGTGAGGGAAGAATATCAATAAGTATCAGTTGCTAGAACAGAATTTTAGGCCTTGCTATGAACTCCTGGGGACATCTGACTCCAGTAGGAAACAAGAAGTTGGACTATATGAACATTGTTTTTAGAATAGAGCGCAAGTCTGCCACCCAGAGGATCTATCCCTAAAACTGAAACAAAACATGCTATACCTATCTAGTACTCTGGTTTTTTTTTTGCATATAGATCAAAGAATCTAACTTCCCATAGAAAAAATTCAGAAGTCAGGTTGTATGTTGGTTGATATGTATGACAGAGTATGCCCTCCCGCACTCTATATGTTTCCTAAAACAAACAAAACAAAAAGATATATATAATCCCCAAAAATCTGAGAACTCAGAAGGCAAATTTGCTTTTGTAATGTCTTTTTAAATATGTAAGTCTTTCAAAACTAATTATACAAAGCATCCAGATAGAAGCCATCCCTAGCACTGTTTCCACACAAATTGTACAATGTTTGAATAAAGGAGAATATTTGTAGCTGAGGGTTGAAATGAGGGGTCCTTGGTCCTCTGAGCTTGTTTTCTTGCAGACGTTTCATTACTCTAACTAGGTAACATCAACAGTGCTAGTAAAAGAGTGCTGTCTGCTGTCAGTTTATATTCTGCTGACTTGCCTGTCTGTGGGGGTAGTCTTAGAGATTCTTTGGTTGGGCTGTTTACTGACTGCTCTTTGTCAGTTTCTTGATTAGGTCTGATTTACTTATTGTTGGTCTGAAGTTAACCTTGAAGTTAATCTATGATCTGAATGCTGACTAGTGATGGAGAGGTGCTGGAGTCTTTTTGTTCTCTTTTGGGCTGGTTGATTGTCTCTGTTGCATACATGTTGTTAATGTCTATGTGTCTATTGATGGCTGATTTGTCAAGAGTACCAGGCTTCTAGAGATTCCCTGCATTTTTGGACTTGGTCTGGTCTAGGATTGTCACATTTTCCCAATTGAAACTATGGTTAAATCTGCCTACATGTTGCAATATTACAGAATTTTCATCATGTCTTCTGACTGCCAGTTGGTGTTCATGGATGTGTTCTGCCAGTGTTCTCCCCGTTTGTCCTACACAGTGGTTGTTGCAGTTTTTACATTGTATATTGTAGATGACTCCTGTTTTTTCTTCTGGGGTTGCTGGGTCTTTTGGCTTACGTAGGATGTTCTGAAGAGTTTTAGTTGGCTTATGTGATACGCGGATTCCATGTGGCTGTAGTAGTCTCTGTTAAGTTTCTGAGATATTCTTGATGTATGGTAGTTTAATTATTTCTAGAGTTTGTGTTGGTTGGTGGTCAGGGACTATCTAATAAAGTTTCGTGGGTATCCATTTTGTTGGAATGTGTTGTATAGGTACTTCATTTTCTTTTCTCGGTTGCTGCGGTGCGTTTTGCATGGTGTGTTTGGGTTCATTTAAATAAAGCCCTTACACAGCCTCTCTTGTGGGAAATTGGGCTGTTGCTTTGGTAGTGGTAACGTAAAATGTTTATTTCTTAATGTATTTTAAAGGACTGATATTTAAATTTGTACATCTAATCTGCCTACAATTAAGTAAAAAATATTTCAAGAGAACAGCTTAAACTGTACATTTTTAACAGGTACCTTTAAAAATAATTGAAGGATCTATGTAAAAACTAATTTTCGTCAGGAGTCCAATGAGTTGGAACCCTAATAGCTTTTTCATATAATTTCCTTAGATGTAGTCCCTACACAGAGCATACTTTCAAAAAGGACACATTTATGTAACATTAATTCATTTATCAGCAACTCTGTAACATCAGTTTCTAAATATATCCACCCCAATTTTATTAAACAAAACTCAGAATTTACATTTTGAAACATTTTTCAAATCACTTACTATATTTTTACGAAAACATAACGCATAAACCTCTAGGTTGCTTTATTTTTGAGTTCAGCACACCTTTGTTTCCCTGGTGTCTTACAATATTTAGAAAGAGAAATTTTACTTCAGCTTCCGATTAAACCAAGACACTAAGTGCACGTTAGAATTATGGTTCTATATATGTATTTCTGGTAAACTTCCTTGAATTAAATCGAAGTGATTTAATAAAAAGGAGAGAAAAAGCCAGCGGGGCGGTGTCTATGTAAGCCATTGAAGAGCGTTACCAATTGGAAATACTTACAGCAACTGGGATCATGGAATGGAAAGTAAAACGCATATAGCAGGTCCACACCACATTTATGAGCGGGGGAGCAAAAGGAAGAAAGAGGTACAGATCCTCCCCAACACAAAGACGCGCACGTTAATAAGGCCTATTCCTCATTATTCTAGAAACCGCCATTTTCACTTCCCAAAGCCTCACGCCTGTCAGCCGAGCCCAGTCACACCCCTTCTCGAGAAGGCATTCCCCGCCAATTGCTTCATGGAGCTCCGAAGGCCCTGTGGTCGCTCACCTGGTCGCCGGCGGGAGCTTCTCCAGACATGGCGGGTTAAAACGGTCCCCGGAAGTAGCGGGGGGAGCAAGGAAGCAGGGTCCGATATGTAGCTATGCCTATTTCTTAACCCTCCTACCCACCCACCTACCTCCCGTTCTCTTCCCTCGCAAAATCCCCCGGGCAGCTCCTAAGTGAACTAATGGACCCTGCGTGCCGCTTTCACTCGCCCAAGGAACAAAATGGCGGCTCAACCGCCCCCAACTCTCGCCTTCCTCAGTAAAGGAAGTGGGCGGGGCTGAATGGGAAAGTACGAGCGCGCAAGGAATAGTGGGGGAAAATAAACATGGAAGGTCGAAGGAGGGAGCGGCGCGCGAGGGGTTAAGCAATAGAACGCGAGCTAGGAAACGGAGAGAGCAGCAGCAGCGTGAGGAGAATGCCGGGAACCAAGAAGACTAAGCAAGCCGTACACGAGCGCGCATGCGTGGAAAGGAAAGCCAACGGCGCATTTTGATTTGGCGGGTAAACGCTCTGTCGGAAAGGTTTTAATGCAGAGGCTGTTTGCTGAGGCACGTGAATAAATCACGTGCCCCTTGAGACAACAAACGCTTCTGTATAATGGAATTATGAATTGATCTCTGCTTTATTTTTCTCCCCCCCCCCCCCTCCAGAATTTCTTACGCGTTGTGTGCTCTGGGCTCGTAGCCAGTGTAATGTAAGGCGATCTCGACAACTACCACCATAGTACACCCTCTTGTCTATTATTCATACGAAACCGTGGGGCGACATCGCTCGGAATGAGATGCTCTATTATGCTTGGGGAATAAGCTGTAATGTGGTTTGCTCCCCGACGCCTAAAGAGGTTTCTGATTTTCTTGCTTATTGTGTAAATCGGATTAGGGTTCTGCCAAATAATTCCCTCACCACCCGTCAAACTATTCACTAAGGCTGCATTACTATTACTACTAGTTTTTCTCATTGTTCCTATCACCCATCTCCTCCCACT
>JANHGD010009373.1:4278-14853 GCA_027560375.1 Imantodes cenchoa | reverse complement strand
GATCCGTGAAGCAATATTTCCTGTTTCACCCCCACGGAGCTCCGGACCGTGGGGGGAGGAAAACAATACTGCTCCCCCACCTCCAGATCGTCTCTGCAGGCCAAAATCGTTGGCCTTACCTTTCAGTTCCAGCCCGCGGGGCTTGCGAAGGTAGGTCCTGTGTTCGGCCAAAGGGTAGGTGGGGTAATGTGGGTGGGGCAGCCTCGTGGTCCTGCGCGGGCCGGATTAATGGCTTCGGCGGGCTGCATGTGGCCCGCGGGCCTTAGTTTGAGGACCCACGTGTTATACGGTACCTAACCATCTCTCTAACAATTGAATTAATTAAGCAGGTCTTCAATTTTATAGCAACGTTTCAGTTCTAAGAATAGTTGAAAGGGCTTTTCCTCACTGGCTATGTTAATGAGGATTCTTTTCCCTGTCCCAAGTTGACCAAAAATTGTGTGGCCTTGTTTGCCTAATCCTAGCTGATTTCTTTTGCTTTTATTAACAAGACAGGTGACTGTTTCTGTCCTTTGCCATTTTAATGTGGGATAATTTTGCTGCGTCCCATTCAGTGTCACCTGCCAATGGGAAAAGCAGCCAACTCTCCCTGTCCTTAACATGTGTTGAGGGTAGGAGTGGACAGGCTCGGGACATGGTGACAGATTGTCTAAGAGACCCGTGTTTACGAATTCTTCCAAAAGAGCATTAAGCCTGTGGCTGTTAAGAGGCAGCATAATGCTTCTCCAGGGGATTTCTCCATGGAGAAGCACAGCTGTGCGAGCCGGATTCTTTAGGTCTCTCCAGTAATAGAAACCAAATGGCTATGAAGGCAGAACTCAGCAACTGACGGGAGGGACGGGGTGGGTGGGCCAGAGGAGCTGGGCAGATCTCAGCCTCCAATGGGGTCATTACCCATGTCATCAGTGAGGCATCGTGGGACATTCATACAGCAAGGAAGAAAACATTGCTTTAAAACTCAGCCAGCTACCTTTATGGCAGCGGTGAAATCTAGTTACCCTCCCTACTGGTTCAGAAGAGCGCAATTTTTCACCCTCTGTGCATGCGCAGAAGGTTATTTTAAAAATGGTGGCGTCTGGGCGGGTGGGTGGAGCATTGCACTGCTGCCGCTACCGGTTCTCCGAACCACTGGCGGCCACCACTACCGGTAAGTCTCGCAATGCTGCCACTATGGTTCTCCGAACTACTGGTGGCCTCCACTAAGTCTCTGTACTGCAGGCCACTGAAACTGGCTGCTAGTTCAGCAGTTCAGCAGATCAAATCTCACCAGGCTCAAGGTTGACTCCGCCTTCCATCCTTCCGAGGTGGGTAAAATGAGGACCCAGATTGTTGGGGGCAATAGGCTGATTCTGTAAACACTTAGAGAGGGCTGTAAAGCACTATGAAGCAGTATATAAGTCTAAGTGCTATTGCTATAGTGCTATTGCTATATGTACTTTTTAAAAATGACATGTCACAGTTGAATCCCAAAAAGGAGCTTCTGGTGTTATGGATATACTGTCCATGTATATCCTTTGGGATTGGGCGGCATACAAATTTAAATAATAAATAAATAAATAAATAAATAAATAAATAAATAAATAAATAAATTAATTAATTAATTAATTAATTAATTAAAGGATGATCTCTCCAGGCTCAGAGTACAGATCAGATCCAGGGAATGGAGGAGAAATTCCAGCCACATGACACAGATGAAAATTTGGACAGCTGAGCAAGACAGGATGATGGAGTTGGACAAGCTCTTCCCTAACCATCTTCTCATCATTTTCCTTGGTTTTGAGGCCAGGACATCCAGCACCACTGTGATTCTTTTGGCCAACACAGTGGACACAGCTACTGAGAAGACAATGCTAAGAACGATTTGACGGAGAAGACAGGTGGCTTTTCTTGATTGACCAATGCAGAGAAAGGAGGATCAAAAGCGAAGCAGGAGGGAGACCAGGAGAATGAAGGATAGGTCCTAGTTGTTGGCTTTGACAATAGGAGTTTCTAGGTATTTAAGGAATATGATTAAAACAAGACCTGTGGTTAGGAACAAAAGTAGGGCAAGGAGATGAGAATTATGCCCAGATGTTCTTCATAGGACAGAAGGTTATTCTTTTGGGGATATGATGGACTCGGTTCTTGGCTGGGTGTTGATCATCTGGGCACTTGGTGAATTTTTCAGTATCTAAGAAAGCAAAGTAATATTTCTTTTATACTCTTTCAAATTTCAAGAAAACCTTTGGCTGAGATGCAATACTGAGAGACAGGAAAACCTTAGTACATTGTATATACTTGTACTCCAGAAAAAAAACATCCCCAGTATATGCAACTATAAAAACAAGAAGAACAAAAAATATTAAGGAAAGAAGTATCTGATGCCACAACCTCTCTTCTCTGAGGAAATCCACCAGATTCCTATCTTGCACTTACTTTACCTTGACTTTTTTGTTTGTTTGTTTATTATTTTATTTAATTTTAATATTTTGTCAAACATTGGACATACATTTCTCCCAGGAATGTTTAAACTTGGTTACTGATGATTGATCCACCAACCATGCTCTCAATGAACAGCTCTAAAAATATTGGACACAGGGTAAATGTTGTCTAAGCTGGTTGGATCCATAGAGAACATTTTTAAAAGTGGTTCACCAATGTGTACTTCATGTATAATTTCTCCCCATTCCCTGATTCTGACATGCACTTCCAATTTAGAGAGATCATCCTACACTGCAATGAGAGTTCTCTCACCATGTTTAATGTTGCCCTCGGGCACATGGCTTCCTGTCTGCTGTCTGCTTCATGGTGGCTTTTCTGGCCAGGAATCTCCCTGAAGCCTTCAACGAAGCCAAGCTGATCTCTTTCAGCATACTGGTCTTCTGCAGAGTCTGGGTGTCCTTTGTGCCAGGCTACCTGAACACCAAGGGTAGCTGTTCAGGTCTTCTCCATCTTGACCTCCAGTGCTTGCTGGGTTGCATCTTCAGCTATATTATTCTTTTTTAGGCCAGATCTGAATACCAAAGAATATTTGATGTCAAAATAAAATAGAAAAATGATTTTTACAAATTTATTATTTTTCAAAAATATCAATTAGCAGGCTTGATTAGCAGGTTATGATTATTTATTATTTATTTATTAACCCTGAATGCTGTCCATCTTGGCTAGAGATATTCTAGGCAGCTTACAATAAGAAAAAAAAGATGAAAACAATTAATAGTAACACTAACATTGGTTTCAAATTGACAGACATAGGAAGGTAAAGAGCAAGACTCACACAGGGAGCAGATATACCTCTTATTGCTAAAGCTATTTATATCTTTCTATATTCCTAAAGAAAACAAAAGCAATATACCAAGTCTCAATTTTAGTCATAATCATGTGGGTGAAATCAGCTTCCAGATGAATGGGACTGTTTGGTAGGCAAATGAAGACATAAGGAATGTGACCTATGGTAAGTTATTCTGTTTTGGATGCTCAAACACAAGAGGTTTTAAGAAGAGATTGGACAGCCAGTTGTCTGAAATGATATAGGGTTTCCTGCTTGAGCAGTGGATTGGACTAGCAGGCCAGCATATAGCTGATTTGTGGTAAGTCTAGGTACATTCACACAACACCCTTAATCCAGTAAAGTAAACTATATATTTTACATATAGTAACAGCAGCTAGGATTGTATTTGCACAAAATTGGAAAACAGGTATCATTCCTGGAGATGAGCAGATAATAAACAAAATTTTGGACTGCGCTGAAATGAACAGATTAACAGTAAGATTAAAAGATAAAGAGGACTCATTGTATTACAAGACTTGGGGGAAGTTTTATAGATGGTTAGAAAATGAATATAAATAAAGAAGTTGGAATATAACTGAATGATGTAACCCAGATGTAACACTTGAAAGAGATGAGGGGATAGGGAAGTGGGGGCGAGGAGAAAATCCTAAATTTGAATTGTATTAATAGACAAACATAGAGATAAAAGAAATAGATTAAATGAATATAAATGGAATAAAATATGAAAAAAAAAGTAAGACTGTGTAAAATAATTCAAGGTTGCTGGAATACCATCCCAGAAAAATGGAGAAAGTACAGCAAAGGAAGAAGGAAGGGAAGAGAGGAGAAGAGAATGAGCAGAGAGGGCAGGAGGGGAGGTAGGGAAGAGGAAAAGGAGAAAGGGAGGGGAAGTAGGTTTAGAAAGAGAAAGAGGAAGGGAAGGTAAGAAGAAAGAAGGAAGGGCTGTATGAGATGGGAAGGGAGGATGGTAAAAAAAAAGCAACTTTGAACTAACAAAGCAGTAAGATAAATATAGAATATATGTATAAAGATTTAGTAAAAGAATGAAATGAGAAATAAGATGATAAATATGTAAAAATGTCTGTATGAGAATAAAAATAAAAAACTTTTTTTTTTAAAGTGAACTGATATATGTGCCTCATGTGCCATGCCAAAATATGTAAACAAGATGGTGGCTTACAGTGATGATCTACTTCCCACATTACATAGGAAAGAGGTAGGTTACCATCTACCAGAATGTGTGAAATGGGATAAAGATCTTTTAAAATCACTATTTACCCACAGACATAATCCGCTTTCCTGTCTGTTAATCACCTCTCATCCCAAAAACTTGTATTTCTAGGAAAGGCAGGTAATAAAATATTCACTTTCAGAACCAACTTGACACAAGCAGTTTTGAAATCAGCTCCAGTTTAGGTTTCATATATGGAGATCTAATGCAAAACAAAATGACAAATGGGCCCTATTTTTATCACAGGATACTGAGGGCTTCCATGGTGTTAGAGCACAGGCAGCACTAGAGTTAAGTGACACCAAACTCCATGTCTCTGGGTGACCTTCCCCAGCAGTCTCTGGAGATAAGATACCATGTTGATGGACTGCAGAAATCAGTTTCCTTTGTGTTGAACTATCTTCCTCCAGCATCCCTTTCTGGATACGCCCTGACAGAAAGGACAACAGCCACTACAGAACAATGCCCCCTGTGGTGTATCTCTGATTTTTCACAAACATGCTTTTCTTCAGATGTATCTCTGCACATGGAGCCCTGGGAGAAGTTTCAGGTTCCCCAGAGGAGAAGTTGTTTCTCACTGTAATTATCACCATCCCAGTCTTTGAGATCTCTTCTACTAGACTGAAGCAACATAGAAGAGGTCTTGCATTTGGAAAGTCTCTCTGTGGCATGCATTTTGGGACAGGCAGCACCTGGGCTCTTGAATGTACCTTTCTCTCTATTTCCAAATAAAACTTAGCTTATCTCTGTCTGAATTAGGAAAGCCACTGTCATTTCTATCTTGCGAGAGTGCTTTTAATTTTTCTACTTCTGCTTTAGAAATGAGAAGGGATTGATTCAGTCCCATAAATGATGAACCTTTTGCTTCTGGTTCTAATGTTTCTGGTCCCCCAGCCAGTCTCTGGGAAGCTTAGAATGAAGTGTCAGCTGAATTCATATGCAGCAAAACAACTTAGCTATTATCGGCCAGGAGACCATCTCATTAGTGTGATCTTCTCTGTAACAATGCAACCAATTAGAAAGTTGTCATTCAATAGGATTCCTTATGATCAAATTATAGGGTAAGTCATTCAAAGATGCCTCCTCTCATTTTACAGTTCTAACACTCTCCTTTTTTTCTTCTTCCACTTACTCCTGTATTTCATTATTCGTTGAATTTCTTGAATTGTTTTGATTTCCATAGCTTCTTTCTTTTGTCTTACTTTTTGGGGAAGTGATTGAAATCCAAAGATGGGGCAGAAAAATACTCTGAAAGACATCAGAAGCATTAGCACTAGGTCTTTAATTCATGGACTGAATCAATTATCTCCCCTTTTCTAAAGAAGAATTAGAAGAATTATCTTTATTTTCCTTTCCCTCTCCAATCCAGAATTCATTACTTAACTACTGATTTTTGTATAAAGTGGTGATTGTTGCACCCTTCCAAGCTTATTTGTATATTTTTATAACTGCTCATAGATATTCAGTGCCTGCTCCTGATAGGAATAGAGGACAACTTATTTTTAGAATGACTTTTCTGATAACATGAAATAGCCTCTATCTTTTAAGATGTTTGTACTTCCATCATTTAATTATTTTGCAATGTGGTTAGTAGGCTGATGAAAATTAATATGTGTGGATATTTTGATGGATTTGTGATTCTTAACCTTCTAGAAGACTAACTTCATCCCATCTTCTCAACAGTAGAAAAATTAAAATAAATGCTGATGGGTGATTATCATTTACCTCTGGTTTTGGATTTAATGTTGGCTTAATATTTAGTAAGCTTATGGAGAAAAAGAAGAACTTTAAAAAGTATTTTATTTTTGCTGTTGATGATGCTGATACTAACATGAGTATTTTTTTTAATAGTGAAATACCTTATGCTTGGTCAAAAATATTACGCTTTATTTTCCCTTTTGAAGCAGTCAACGAGAATCATCACCTCTTACACAATCTCACAATTGGCTACAACATCCATGACAACTGTAAGGATACATTTGTCACTTCACATGCCTTGCTGGACCTGCTCTCAACTGGAAATGCCAATGTTCCCAACTACAGCTGTGGAAGGAAGGACAACCTTTTGGCTCTTGTTGATGCAGCTGACAGTGAGATCTCCATCCAGATGTCAACTTTAATAGGCCCCAACAAAGTCCCACAGGTTTGTGTGTTTATTTCTCTGTTGAGTAAAATGTATGGAATGGCAGGAGGTGAGCAATAGATCTAAAGGTATCTTCTCTATGGAGTTCAAGAGCTGATTTTCAGCACAGCCATTGGGTGTGTCATGATTGGTGTTTGGGATACATAGTGGGAAGGGATCAATGATCAAAAGAGCCATATCCTCTCCTGGTGCCATCCTTATTGCTTTGGAAACTTCTGCTGCATGCTTGAGAATGGAAGGGGAGTCTCTGTGTTTGATCAAAGGATCTTCTGTACAATAGGAAGATGCAGCAGTGATGGAAAGCTCACATCTCACATTTTGTGAGATTTTGTAATTAGTGAAAATTATAATGCTTCCAATGATGGGCAATTCCTAGATTTAGGAAATGAATCTCAGTGGATTATTTTACCTATACGTGATAAAACATATGTCTTATGGACCCATAGGGACCATTAGTATTAATGAATCACTTTAGTAAAAAAAATTACAAGCATATTAGTCAACATGCCAGCTATTTCTTACCATAATATTTCCAAATTCATCATTAAAGGCTTGAAGGGGAATAAAGTCCTTGAGGAGGACTTTCTAATGGCTGAACCATTCAAGAAACATCCAATTTGTGAGAGCCTTTTATTGACAAGCTGATTTACATATGCTGTACAATTAATACTTGGTATATCCACCTTGTGTGGGAGATGGCAACAGTGATTCCTATAGTGTTAAAATAATTGAATTAAAAGGCCATAACAATTACTGGTCCATGCAACTAACAGATATTGTGGCTAAGATATATGGTCAGTTCTTGAGTAGAATTGTGAGCTAGAGAGATTAAAAGTGCATTCCTTGGAGAAGACCAAGTGGGCTACAGGCAGAGTCAATTCTCTATTGACAATGGCTTTTCTTGAGCAATCTAATTACAAAATATTTCAGTTGGGGAAACGATGCTTTACTGGATTTTGAGATCTCAGTGCAGCATTTAACAAAGTAAACAGAAATATTACAGAGGAAATTGATTGCCGTTAAAATGGAAGTAGGATATTGTCCCTAATCAAAGTCCTTTCTACAAGCACCTGATTAAGAGGGTGGTTGGGACTCAATGGAGTATGACTAGAAGGAGCAATACTTACCAAGGGTTGTATATACATGAAACACTGTTATTCAGTATAGAGGCTAACAACTTATTTGGACTAGTGAACGAATCCAAACTACACATGCTTAAGGCTATAAATACTAATGCCTTGTTTTTAATTGACAATATATTCTCATACTTGCAATTTAGTATCCATAGTTGGATTTATTAAAAGCGGATTTTTTGATCTGACTCCAAATATAACACAGCATTCTTCATTGCTTTTTAAGGTCAGATATCTAACTGCTCCAATGGATCTGAGTGATAAAAGTCAATTCCCCTTTTTCCACCAAATGCTCCCCAAAGAAGGGTTCCAGTACCCAGCAATTGTCCAACTATTATTGTATTTCAGATGGATCTTGATTGGTCTCTATGCTCCAGACACAGAGGAGGGAGAGACTTTCATGAAAACTTTTACTCCTATGCTTGTCAGGAATGGAATTTGTGTTGTTATATCACAACAACTGACAATAGCCACTAGCAATGTTATTCTAGCACCTTTTAGGAATGCCATCTCTAAGTGGAGAAAAGTCAATGTCTTTGTTCACTTCATGGAATATCAACCACTCTTGAGCAGACTTACTTATTTCTATTTGATACTTGAAGGTTTGCCAGGACCCATTGAAGGGAAAGTCTGGATCACCTCAGTTTTTTTAATTTATTCAATGAAAAAGGAAAAAAATCTCAAATATGTCCATAGTGTTTGGAGCTTTGATTACCAATGGAAAAAATTACCAATAGATGATGTCTTTGAACACTATTTGTTTGCAGATTTTGAGTTTAAAGAACAATTTTTTAGTTGTTCTGTTACAAGGCCCCTCTATTCTGTTAAAGGTAAGAACAGATGCACCCAGACAGCACCACTAGAGACCCAAAAGAAAAGGAACAGAAGGAAGATACAAAATGACCCTTACATATACAGTATCGTTAAGACCCTGGCCCATGCTTTGAATGCTGCGTATTCCGCCAGAACAAGCAGGAGATGGAAGGAGGGCAAAGAGAGTTTGGGGGCTCCAAGGCTGCAGCCGTGGCAGGTATGGTGTCTCGACAAGCATCCATGAAACTTAGTTCCTTTGGAGAAGGAAGCCAAAGGAGTAAGGAGGAAACCACCTAAACCTTCTTGTTCTGCAAGAGGCCAACATGTTTGGTTAATCTAATCCTGAGGGGATAATGTTAAATACTGCAAGGGAGACTGAACTTCTTTGGTTCATTGGCTCAGCTCTAAAATTCCCCCTTCTTTTATGATGTTCTTCACCTTATTCATGCAGAACCTCGTCTCCAGATTTTGTCAAATGTTTCCTCCATTGTAGTGCCTGCAGTGGAATCAGTTACCTAAACTGTGGTCTCCCAAACCAGAACATTCACTTCCCATGACTCTTATAGATGCATTTGCATTTTTTTCCCCATGAGCATCGCACTCCCAACTCACATTTGGTTTGAATCTAATATTATTTTGAAATCATTTGGCAAATATTCTTACAAATTTGGCATCTCTCAGGAAATCTTAAATATTTGTCTGGATACTTGGTATTTTTTAAAACCAGCTTAAAATAGCTTTTTCTAAGAATTGGCATAAATCTTGCATCAAATTTTGCATCCCACTACTATCCTAATGACAATATTGAAAAATTGATTACCAAGAAGACGTTGTTATTGATACCTCCTCAGTTTTATGAAAAGGATTTAAAAGATTACAAAGTATTTGAGTACAATTATTAAATTTTCAGCCACTCTATTATTATATCATCCAACCATCAGTTAACTAGGTTCCTACTCATCATTAGATTAAATAGTTTGTTTAGAATTTGCTTCTCATATAAGAAACTTCATCAGTTCGTCAGAACTGAATCATTCAGTCAGAACTGATGAAGTTTCATGCGTGACAAGTGAAACATCTTCCTCAAGGAAAGAACAACGTCCATTTGCCTTTTGAAAAAGCCTCTTTGAGATTGGTTGGCAGCTTCCCTCTGGAAAAATCCATATTAATCTCGTAATCACCCTGTTGTTTTCAAGCAGTTTATGAATAATCTCTTTTTTGTTCTTCTTCAATTTATTTGACACCTGCTCTTAAATGTCCCCTTTAATTGACTAATTGTATCAATTACATTTTACCAATATATATTTTGTCAATATATCATTGACAAAGTTTGGTGAACCTTTTTTTTTTTGCTTATGAAGATAGTGGTAATACCTATTCTCACAACTCAAAATATTTGCAAATTAGCAAGTGTAGAAAAATAATTCACAATAGGAAAAGAACAGGTGGGAGTCTCCCGTTATTAATGTACCTGAATCTTCCAATTCTAGTTCCATCGGTTTCTGGAGAAGAATGAGTTTCTCAATCTTTCATTGCATAAACTGTACTTGGACCAAAATGGAGATGTAAAAGCTGATCTGTATATCTGGAGCATGGTGGTTCTACCTGAGAAGGATGCCATTGAACAGCGTTTTGGAAGGTTTGAAAGACAGGAACTTATGATCAATCGAAATGCACTGTCACGGCTAAAATTTCTCAATAAGGTACGACAAATGTTGCTGTCTTCCCTTCCTGCCCCCAAAGCCTTGGGGCCAGTTTAATTTGTGCTATACTTTGTCACCAAGGTGGATAACCTTCACTGATATTTCAATATGCAGACTAGAAATCTTATAGTTTTCTTACACGGCTTGGAAGGTTTCAGCACTACGGACCAAAATGTCCTTTAGATCACAGGTCACCAAACTCTGGTCCGTGGACCACTGGTGGTCCGTGAGAAAATTTTGGTGGTCCGTGGAGAAATCTTGGCCCCTGGGCCAGATATGGC
>JANHGD010009369.1:91108-101819 GCA_027560375.1 Imantodes cenchoa | reverse complement strand
ACAATGTGATCAAAATCCCAACTTGATTCTTTCTTTCTTTCTTTCTTTCTTTCTTTCTTTCTGTCTTTCTTTCTTTCTTTCTTTCTTTCTTTCTTTCAGGATGGGAGGGGAAAAGAGGAGAGAGAAATGCACATCCTCTTGACAGACCCTTCCTTGTTCCACCCACCACGGTTATGGTAACGACACCCATCCACGTCCAGAATTGGACTGGTTTCCTCTTTCAAAGTGATTTATTTGTAAATTCATCCATGCTTATTGGTTTGTAAGCATTAGTGTTTATATTTTTTTGCATCTTGTTCAGAATCTATTTTATATATATATATATATATAAAAAAGCAGACAGTTTATACTTAAAATAACTTAAGAAACCTGACAAAATCAATTACATAATTGCCCCACGTGTCAACTCCTTCTGGAAATTGTCACTTTACCCCCTGCCCCGTTCCTTTGGCCTCCCTGCTGGCTTCTGATTTAAGATTTGTTAAAATGTCCTAAATATAGTGGTGGAGTTTGGGGAGAGGAGGAAAAACAAACCCAATTATCATCAGAGATTCAAATTAGCAATTTGTTACAGAATCTAAATATTACACAGCCAACACTACCTATGGGCCCCGATCCAACCCCCTCCCACCTGCCTGCTTGGCATTTGCTGAACCTTTTCTTGTTCTTTTTCTAAAATGGTGCATGTGATGAGGTGAGTATATTGTAAATCCAGCCAAAGCTTGTACTTTACAACAACCGGAACCCATCAAATCAACACTTGGATGGATGAAGCCTCTATGGGACATTCTTCTTGCCCTCCCCACCCCAGGACCCCCACTCTTCCCTTCTGGTATCAACCCTATTCTAGCAGGTCTCTGGGAAGTGGCACCTTGGCTTCCAACCGTTCCCAGCCAGCAGAAGCTGCTGCAGCTTCAGTCCTTGGCTCTCCTTTTTCTACAGTCTTGACTCGCTTTCAGTTTCTGTTATCTGTTTAACGTCCTGGTTCCAAGGCCACCGTTGTGATTGGGGGCAAGGTATGTGTCCGTGCGGTGGACGGGTGAGGAGAAAGGGGAAGAGGACGAATTGTAGGAAGAGGAGGGCGTTCGAGTATTCTGGCTCCCAGCCTGAGGTTGCTGCAAATTCAGGATGCTGTCAATGGCGCTCTGTAGATGCTCGTTTAGCGAGTCATCGGGGGGGCTGTCGCTGGAGAAGCTGGCATTGTCCACATCAAAAGATTCGGACTTTCTTCGTTTGGCTGGGGGCAAGGGCACTTCCCACGCGAGTTCAGAGGCCGATCCGTGGTCAAGTGGCTCAGTCTTTATCATGCGTTGGTAAAACTCATCTTCCACCTCTGCTAATTCCTTCATAAGGCCACTGGTCGAATCGTCGGTCTTAGGAGGGGCAGGGCTTCCTTGCATCACCAAAGAACGGGCATCGCTCCGGTTGAAAAACGTATGTTTGGTGTTGTCCTCTGACCTGCTCTTCTCGGCTGCTGCGCCGGAAGGACTCTCCTGAGATTTGTGGGATGTGATAACACTTCGGGACCCCCCGTCCTGCTTGATGATAAGAGTACTTGGCACCGTATCGGATTTTGAAACGCTCCCTTTGAGAGAGGCATCGGGAGCTTTCTCGGCTACAAAAGCATCCACGTTCTCCCGGTATGTTTTACGCAGAGGAAGCCTGCAGTAGGTCACCATGGGTTTTTTCTCCATTGGAGCTGCACCGATATGATCAACGGTCCCGTTCATTTGTCCTGCCACTGAGGCCGTGGCGGTTGGCGTGGTAGCTGTAGTGGTGCTAACGGATGAAGTGGACGAGTGCTGGTCAACCGTTTTGATCACCGTGCACACGGGTGGCGGTGTTTGGTGAACGGGATCCAGTGCAGTGTTATGGACCACTTTGCTAAGTCCGGCTTCTTGTTTGATCTTTAGCTTCAACCCAATCCGGCTCCGGGCTTCATAGGTTTTAATGGGCGGCCTGCTCCTGGAGGGCAGGGCATCGTCATCGCCATCCAACGAGGGAGACGCTTTGGCCCACGTTACGGATGGAGACCCTCCGCTGTGCTTGATGACCAATTTGGTGGGGTTGATATGAGTTGGCATCTGTACCGGAGGCGATTTCAAGTTCTCGGAGGTCAAAGGAACGTGGCTGGGCAGGGACCCTTGAGCCGCAGAAGAAGAAGCAAAACTCTGTGAGCGGGAAGATGAGGAGACGTACTCGTCTGCAAGAGAAGAACGTACACGGCTTGTTTAGTCAAAAGCAGGTTGAGAAGGTATTTTTCAGGATGTTTTTGGTTTGGGTAACCTGCCAAAATGACCAATAATAAACTTTAATCTAGGGATGGCCAATTTCTCTTTCTCAGGCACTGGAATTGACCAAGTCAATCAATCCAGCCCCTTTCATAGACAATTATATAACACTGCTACCACTGCGCCATAGAAAAGACATGTAGGATGCTCTTAGGATGAGAGTATCTGACCAGAGCTTTTGGCTCTCTAAAAACAGTTCTGCCATCTTGCCTACAGATACTGATAAAAAAATACGGAAGGAGCTCAATTGCTTATTTTCCTTATAAGTGGAACATTATAAAATATCACAGAATAATTTAAATTTGGATATATAAATGGACATAAGATAAAATTGGTCAGTGATCTACTCTGGGTTCTGGGTTGCTTTCTTTTTAAAGTTGTGGATGACCAAATATTAAATGATCATTACTAATCATTACTAAACCAGATTATAAAAATGTCTTTTGCGGATTACCTCTGCCCTTTATGGCCATAATCTTCTTAAGGTTATTATCTTCACAATTAACTAAGAGCTTAAATTAATTTCAAGCTATGTATTAGGACGTGTATTCTGCTCTAAAATAAGTAACCATAACTTCTGACTTGGACAAAACAGGAAAGGCTGGTCAAGTGGCAACTTCCACATCCCACTGAGTTGTACTGTGAAGGGAAGAAGAAAAGTTGCATGCACAAACATAAAATTCCTCTATATTCCAAATTCATTCTCAATTCCTTAATTGAACACATGTTTTAATCAGCACTGAAAGTGTAAAATCAAATCTTCATAAGCTAAGAACCTCAGTTAATTTCTTCCCTAATTCCTTCAAATTATCTGTATTTTGATGCTCTGCGCAGAAGTGCTACTATTGTGCTATGAGAGCCACTGGAAAGGTAGTGGCTTAAAAGCAAACTCTTGGACTAGGAAGTTCTTCGTGTTTTATTGGACAAATAACATTTTGAAAAAGAATGATGGAAGGCAGTAGATACTTTCAAAAAAGTAAGATACCCAAAGTGCTGAAACAAATGCTCCCTTACCTGGTTTCTCCTTTGCTAGCTGTTTATCAAGAGCTAAGGTAGTTTTTTCTTCCTGTATGAACATCCTGTCAATCATCACCATCTCTGCGGAAGGACTGACTCTCTGCAATAGAAAGCAGTATTGGCAAATGCTATCAGAATCAACAATCTGAGCTTCTTAATAACCCACGCCCCCAAATTTGTACACCCCTGGTCGTTTCTTTCCTTCTGCCATCTCTCATTGCTGAAAAGCTACATGATGTTTAATATGAGACCCAACTTTATTAAATACATTTTAAAGCCATAAATTGAAAATGGTAAGAATTAATGAAATGGTTTTTAATTCATAGATCAATAATATCAAGTTCTAACCCTTTGAAGTGGCCCCGTTTACGGAATGGATTGAAAATATGACTACGCTTATCATTTATGAGTGAACTGCTTATCGTCGTAAACATTGTATGGATAAATATAATAAAACATGGAACTCATTTATACAGAATATAGAATGTTAAATACAGAATACAGAATGTTAAAAACGTGAGAGTTATATAAAGATATTAGAAATAAATATGTGTGTATGTATATGTGTGCAATGTTTATTGTAACTGTTTATTACAACAACATATTGTACCTTATATTTTGTTTTTTGTTGTTGTGTTTTTCAGCTTTTTAAAGCACTTGATATGTATTTTTTATTATGCATTTTCATGTCTGGTTTCTTTTTGTTTTTCTTCTTTTTCTGTCAGTATTTTAAATGCAATAAATAAATTTATAAAAAAGCATTAAAAATCAAGTTCTACCTGAATTAATAATTTCGGGGTTTTTATTTAACTTCACTGCATTCTGGAAACTCCATATTACGGTATTTAGAACAGATTCCTGGATTGCTTTATCCAATGATGAGACTCACACAGACTCTTATCTTTGTTGAAATAATACAGCTTTTTAAAGGCACATTGACCCTGATATGTCTTGATTTATGAATTACTTCGCTATTTTTAATTTGGATGTGCTAACATGATCATTTATTTTAGAACCAGCTACTGCTTAACCCCTGCTGCCCATTCATCTCTTTTTATAAAAACATCAACTATTGTTGGTTAAGTTCTAATAAATGAAACACACAACTCTAATATGGAGTATTCCATATTACTGTGACAGATTCTCTGCAATATGATAAAAATGTTATCAATTTTTGGGCTGTTCCATGACAACTCAGTCAGTCAACCGAAGGCCAATGAGAGGGCCGAGATGCTTGCTGATGTTATACCTGTTCAACGAGGAAAAAAAAATCTTACCCGGGACTCTTCCAAGAGGAGTAACCGATATTTGTTCAGCATGGCTTGTGTACGTTTCAACAGCTGTGTGGACACCATTTCAAATTCTTCATCTATTAGAGAAAAACACACAATAAGAAAGGAAAACTCGTCTTCTTTTGAATGGGAAGTGCAGTAAAGAAAGCTCTTTGACTTATTTGGAAGATGTTCACTAATTCACTAAGCATGTCAAAAAAGCCAACAATTCCATGTAGGTACTCCTCCATTTACAATTATTTATTTAGTGACTGCTTGGAGTTACAATGGCACTGAAAAAGCAATTGGTCCTTGCATTTATGATGATTGCAGCATCTCCACAGTCACATGATCAAAATTTGGGTGCTTAGCAACTGGCATGTATTTATGATAGATGCAGCATCCCAGGGTTATGTGACTTTCCCAGCCAACACATAAAGTCAACAAGAGAAGTAGATTTACCTAACAACTGCAATGATTCAATTAACAACCATGGCAAAAAAAGGTTGTAAAATTGAGCGTAACCATTTTACTTAGCAATGAAAATCCAGATCCCAATTGTGGCTGCAACCTGAGGACTACCAGTATATTAAATGGAGCCCTTTATAACCTCCCTCCCATCAGACATAAATGACATAATATCTACGTACAGTATAGCAAAATTTGCAATAAGCATTCAAGAGATTAACAACCAGAAAACCTCAATGGACTGAACAGAAGGAGGTTTTCTTCTATATTCCCTTCAGTCATTGGATGTGGAAAGCAATCATATCTTTGTCATTATTGGCTAAATGACTGTATTATACTGAACCTGTTAATTACCTTCTGAAGTGAGGAAACCATACCAGAATGAAAATAACATATTGAAACACTTTGGACAGTTAGGAAAAAAATTGCTATCAAAATCAGTAAAAGATTGGGCAGTTAAGGCTAAAAAATGTAACAGATAGCTTGATCCTGATAGATCTGCATCTAATGTGGAAAAGTCCCAATGAATTCACCTTTCCGATAGTCATGGGGAGAAGGCAGCGTTCCCTGATAGACGTGGTAAGGTAGGAGCCTCTGAAAAGCATCTTCAAATGACCGAAATGAAGTTTTGTAATCAGGATGCAAAACTGCTCCTTGGTGTTTATGTAGCTGTTCCAAGAAGCTAAAGGGAACAAAAGAAAACAATGAACACAGAGAGCCCATCCCTATATTATAACAAAGACAGGCAACAATTGTTCCATCCTGCTGAAATCTGTAGTAAGCTGCCTGCAAAACAAAAGCAAGTTTCATTTTTTTTTACATTGCAGTATCCTGGATTCCTTTGCAAGAAGGAACAAGAGATAAGAAATTATTCTACTTTCTATGTAATATATCCTGATACAAACATGGAGTTTGGGAAAACAAAACAAAACAAAACCGTATACTACTGTTTTACAATTCATTTTTGCTATCTCCTATATCTGGTTCCTGGTGCCACAAGCTGTTTCTAGGATGAACCTAAGTTAAAGACTTTTTCCATTGTCAATTGTTCAACTGGTTCGCTCAAATAACATCCTTACGGTTCTAGATGCAATTTTTTATGTTATACCAGTTGTCCTTGTTTAGCAACCATTCTAGGTCATGACAGCACTGACAAGGTGACATGACCAATCCTCAAACTTACAACTGTCACAGTGGTCCCATGGTTGTGCGATCAAAATTTGATTCAAAATATGACTCAAGTAACGATGGTGGCAAAAAAGGTAATAAAATCATGCATGATTCGCTTAACAACTGCTTAGCTTAGTGATGGAAGTTCTGGTCGCAACTGTGGCTGCAAATTAAGGACTACCTGTATGGTAATTATTAACTTTGTAAATAACAAATAACTTAAGGCAGAAAAAGTAAGAGACATGCCTATATCTGCACATATGTGAGTGAGAAAACTATCTGCAGTCTGCTATTTGTGCAAACAGCTTTACTTTAAATGTATATATTTTTCTCAGAAAAAAAATGAATTAGGTTAGAGCGAGAGATCATCATTCAGAAAGCTTTGGATGACAATCTAAATTATGATGTACTAGTGAGATACCACTGACATTTGATTCACTATATTATAATAATCAAATACATTTCATTTTTCATACAAAATTGGCATGCTTTATCTGTGGGAAATCCCCAGAGCTTGGTTAAATGAAGCTATTTTGACATTAATACAGTATCTTTTTTACTGTTGTGCTTCTCTTTCTATGCTACCTGTTTGTTGGATTGCTCCAGTTTAAACTTACCAAGCTTCCTTGCTTGGTTGTAGCATCGGGGGTGCTTTCTTCAGGCTTCCTAGCTTGCTGTCATACTGGCAAAGAAAGAAAATGCAAGAATAAAGAGGCAGTTAGGTGGAGTTCCAAATAAAGCATAATCCAGCATATCTATGAAAGTGGTTCAAGGTAAATTCTGGTTAATAAAAAGACAAATATAAATATATTCCCCAATGACTTTGATGATGGAAAATGGCAGGGAAGGTCGCAAATTGTGATCACATGACTGCAGGCCATTGCAACAGTCACAAAGGCAAGCTGGTTACCAATGGCCCAAATCACGATCACATGACCATGTGGACACTGTTATGGCCACAACATTGAGGACTGGTTGTATGTCCCCCTCATTCAGTGCTGTTGTAATTTTGGCCACTGAATGAGTGGTTGGTAAGTGAAGACTATTTATAACGTGCTTGATATAGAGCTTACACCAATAAAGATTTCCCAGAACATGAGACTTTTAAAAACTGTTAGAAATCGTTTTGCTTTACTCAATGCTTTTAATTCTCTTTTAATAAAAATGGTCTGTATATCCTATGAAAATTTATATTATATTAAATCTGTTAGTTTAAGCTGCCATTATTCTTTTTAAGTTTGTCACAATGGACTAACATAGCTCTTTTCAAAATTAAATTTAACATTTGCTTTCTGTATTTTTTTATTGCTTTAAGTGATTGGTTTCCATTTTGAAGGCTTTCTGGGGAATGTGGGGATTAAAATGTTCCAAATAATAAGAATACATATGAAATATTTATGTGCTGTGTACACTGAACCTCTTAATTCAATATATGAATAAATATAGTGCTGTTTTCAGACATTGTACCAAATACACACACACACACACACACACACACACACACAGTCTTTGTAGGATCCAATCTGGGTCTACCAGAATGTGTATACATTCTGGTAGAGAGAGTTCCCTGAGGATGTGCTCCAGCATGAGTTCAAAAGCTTGGAAGACTAAACCTCTGGCCCCGGTGACCGACCCAGATTGGATCCTGCAACATTATCCTGGACCCGTATATTTGCCTTTATTTGTGAAACAAACCCTTTATCAAGTAATTTTACAATAAGCAACATAGATTCTCACCTGCGGCTGGACTTGAGCTGGTGCTGAAGACATGACTTGTGACAAGCCTTTTCCAACTACCTGGAGTGGCAGCTGCCCTTTCCCAAGATTCAGGCCTGATGCAGAGCTAATGACTCCAGGCTTGGTCTGACAAAAAAAACCCCAAGAAGGCAGCTTTATATCAAATGGATTAGAAGGAGGGAATTAAAATCAAACACAGGTAGACCTCACTTAAAGGCTGCCTTGTTTAGAGACTGTTCTATAAAGGTGTTGACAAAGTAATTTTATGACCGGTCCTTGCAGTTATGACTGGCTCAGTGTCCCGGTAGTCACATAATCAATATTCTGGCACTTTAAAAATATTTAAATCCTTCGGGGCCTAGATATAGTCTTAGCTTTAATGTTTAGATAACTGTAGTCGTTGACAGTATTCACTACTACCTTAAAGTCAGTAATCCCTAGCACTGTCTGGTGCTATAAACGAACGTTCAACAATAGTGAAGATGAATGTTTTTGCAAAAATGGGTTGCCAGTTGTAACAAACCAACCTGAACTGACTGTTGTACAGTATGAGGAATTGTGGCCTTTCCTTGCCCCGAAGTTGCTTTCCCTCCAGAAATAATGGTGGAGCTGCTGGAAAATGTTTTATTCTCGGCAGGAACCACAGGAGGAATTGCTGGAGAAATACGGTAGAGGAAGAGACAGACATAGACAAGATTTTAGAATGAGATGTAGGAACACATTCCCAACACTGTCATCACTTTGGGTTTTTTTTAAGGGCTAATATCCTAAAAGATAAAGGTTCCCCCACACATGCATGCTAGTTGTTTCCGGCTCTCATCCCCATTTCTAAGCCGAGGAGCCAGCGCTGTCTGAAGATGTCTCCGTGTCATGTGGCCAACATGACTAAACACTGAAGGCGCACGGAGCGCTGGTACCTTCACATCAAAGTGGTCCCTATTTTTCTTATTTTTTTCTTTCTTAAAAAAAAATCTTTTTTTCAACATTTAAAATCACGATATTCACTTTTACAGTTATCCGTTATCAGTATCAATCCTTATTTCAGTTTTCCTAATTCTAGGCTACTATTTTATACATTTTTGTAGTTTCTTTTTAATTATCCATAATACATATTCTACTATATTATACATTTCTACTATTTTATTTACAATATTTTCAATCTAATTTTAAATAACTATAACTATATATATACTTACACACACACACACACACACACACACATATACAATTTCTAATCCGTATTTTATATAATCGTTATGCATTGATTTTACTTTCATGTTCAAGCCACTTGTACCACTTATTCCATATCTTGTAATAATCAGTTTCCTCTCTGTCATGTAATTCTATTGTTAATTTATCAATTTCTGCACAGTCTAACACCTTTTTTATTATCATTGAGCTTGAGGGGACTGTTTCTAATTTCCAGTTTTGGGCAAAAATGATCCTGGCTGCTGTTATTATATGGAGTATGATGTATTGTGTTTTTTTGTTTATATGTCCTCTTATAATTCCAAGTAAAAACAACTCTGGTTTCTTGTTCTGTGATTTCCTCCAACCATCTTTTAATTTTTTCCCAATAATTCTTCGCCTTTGGGCATGTCTACCACATTTGGTAGAACATTCCTTGGTCATGGTTACATTTCCAACAATTTGCTGGTCTATTTGAAAACATTTTTGCCAATCGTGGCGGAAGTAGGTGCCATCTATAGAATATTTTGTAAATATTTTCTTTATATGCTGCTGCCATCATTAATCTTTAGTTTTTCTCCCATATTTTCTCCCAATATTCCAATTCAATCGTATATCCAAAATTTGGGGCCCAGATTACCATTGTCTCCTTGACAGTTTCCTCTTTCATTTTGAAATTTAAGAGGCAATTATAAATTCTGGTTATCATTTTTTCTTCTGTCCCTAATAAAATTTTGTCCAGTTCTCGTTGTTCTTTTTGGAATCTGTATTGTACTAAATCTTTTTTGTACCTAGACTGTATTTGTAGTTAAGGTCACCAATCTATTTCTATTCCTAATAATTTCAGTTCCTGGTTTGATTTAAGTTTGTTACTCCATTACGCAGCCCTAGGGATTCGAACCACTGAACTGTTGACCTTCTGATCGACAAGCTCAGTGTCTTAGCCACTGAGCCACCGTGTCCCTGCTAATATCCTAGATCTTTTTGGTCCCATATAAATTATCTTGTTCCCAGAATTATGTAAGTGCTAATATCCTAGATCTTACATAATTCTGGAAACAAGATAATTTATACGGGACCAAAAACAGATTTATGTGCCTCTGCTCATGATAAAATGTTTGGGGCCTGCTTGCTAGTTTCTTCCATATACTTGGAAATTATATGAGCAGGAAAACAATTATGTAAAATTCACTTTTCAGCCAATCTTCATCACAAGGTTCAGCTAGCATTTAAGATCTCAAGATGCAAGATTTTAGAATTATATGAATCCTATGCCAAGATCATGTGATACCCTTTTGCGACTTTCTGACAAGCAAAGTCAAGGGGAAAGCCAGATTCATTTAACAACCATGTGACTAATTTAATAACTGCAGTGATCTGTCAAGAAAAATCGTACAATGGGGCAAAACTCACTCGACAATTCTGTTGCTTTGTAACAGAAATTTTGGTTCAATTGTGATTGTAAGTCGAGGTCTATTGTTATTGAAAAGTACAGGGAAGAAAAGGGAATCTTTGCCGCTCACCCTATTCCTTTCAAAAGATACACGGGGATACAATTATTAGCAGCTG
>JANHGD010009369.1:76132-88458 GCA_027560375.1 Imantodes cenchoa | reverse complement strand
TTGTTCATCTGTGCATTTTACTGTTGTACGCTGCCCAGAGTCCTTCGGGAGTTGGGCGGCATAAAAGTATGAACAATCAATCAATCAATCAATCAAGTTGCCAAGTGTCTGAATTTTGACCACATGACCATGGGGATGCTGCCAACAGTTGTAAGTGTGAGAAATGGTCAATGTGTCACTTTTTCCAGTGCCATTGTAACTTTGAACAGTCACTAAATGAACTGGTGTAAGTTGAGGACTACCTGTATATCTTAAAGTTTTTGTAACGTTTCTATAATCTATTTTCATGTCAAGAAGCAGTCTCAAATCAGTATACTTGAATATCAGCTACGCCACCCTTTTATATTAGAAAGGCACAGGATTGTACATTGCAATATTTTTTACACATGACTATACACACTAATATTCAGAAAAGTCAAGTTTGCAAATCACACGCCTTTAAACAAACAAACAGAGATGCAGGTTTTAGTCAGAGAAAAGTACCATGAGTGCAACGCAGGGAAGACAGGAGAAAAGCAACAAAAGGTGGTAGCAGCAGCAGCACCACCACTACCAATTCCCGGGGTTAGTTGGCATCAAAGAGAAGCAAGCAAGAGCAGCAACAAGGAAAGAGACAAACAGTGAAGGCCAGAGAGATCCAAGGAAGGGCGAAGACGGTTTAGCAGACTCAGTCCCATCAATCAGACTGGGATATTTGCCTGTTTCGGAACCATTGGGCACATTCTCCAAACTCTGGGCAGACCCATATGGCTCATGGCTCACCTTATGTTTACAGCTGGAAGTTTTTCTATTAAGATAGATGAAGCTAGCTTGTTATATTGGAAAATTTTGCAACTTCTATTCTTTTGCACGTATCCAGAATGTTTACGATATAAAATGCCATGTACCTTGGCTGTGCAGGACTGCATATCATTACAGGTAGTCCTCGACTTACAACTGCAATTGAGCCCAAAATTTATGTGGTTAAGGGAGGCATTTGTTAAATGTGTTTTGCCCCATTTTACAATCTTTCTTGCAACAGTTGTTAAGTGCATAGTTGTAGTTCTTAGAAGCACTTAGACTTATATATTGCTTTGCGGTGCTTTACAGCCCTCTCTAAGCGGTTGCCTCTTACCCCCAACAATCTGGGTCCTCATTTTACCCACCTCGGAAAGACTGCAGGCGGCAGTCAGTCAGCAGAAGTAACCTGCAGTACTGCACTCTAACCACTGCGCCATCGTGGTTAAGTTAGTAGCCTGGTTGTTACGTGAATCTGACTTCCCCATTGACTTTGCTTGTCAGAAGGTCACAAAAGGGGACCACATGACCTTGGAACGTTGCAACCGTCGTAAGTATGAACCAGTTGCCAAATAGCTGAATTTTGATCAAGTGACCATGGGGGTGCTACAATGGTCGTAAGTGTGAAAAACAGTCCCAAGTCACTTTTTTCAGTATCAGTGTAACTTTGAATGGTCTCTAAACAAACTGTTGTAAGTCGAGGACTACCTGTATTTACTAGTACAATGCATCAGATTTGATTCCAAAAAAGTACTTTTGAGTGGAGAGAAATGTGGATGTCCCCTCTGTGGGCAACTCTTGAAAGCAGCCACACCTGTTTCCAGTGTCCCATGGCTGCAGCAGAAGCTTCCCTGCAGCAGCAGAACAATCCAAGAAAGGGACCCTTTAACAAATGGCTGGTGACTGCCAGGTTGATGCATTTGTGCGATCGAAAGCCCCCTTTTGGAATCTGATCCAAAGAACTGTGCAGTGCTACTCTTTCCTGTGAACTTAATCTGATCTTATTTTATTATTCAAAGCTTGTAGGATTTGCAATCTTCACTTATGAAACCCTGCAGTCCTGCCGTATCTACTTAGAAGCAATTCTGTTTAACTAAGCAAGTACAGGATTGCAACCTAATAAACAACAACAACACATATGGGATCGATACAAAACGACACCCTCAAAACTTCAGATTTCTGGGTATGTGTCAATTTCTTTTAGTTTTAAAAAAGAGAATTGCACTCATTCGGGTTTTTTTTCCTTCTGTTTTTATAGTCAGTTCAAGACTAACAAACATGATGGCTGTTTCCGTATTCTTTTATCTACTCTGACTCTCTCTAAAAATATATTTTTGCTTAATGGAACTAGGATAAGACAAGGAAATAAAATAAGTGCAGGAAGAAGTGAATGTTTATCTGTTTTTTCCCCACTAGTTTTGTGAAATAATGTTTGGCTACGAAAGAATTTACCATTTTCAGTCAAATTATTTTCAATGTGAGAAAAATGCTTCTGTTTTATTTTTGTTCATACATCTATTGCTATGGGCGCTATAAAGTTGAACAGGAGATAATCTTTTATTTAAACAGAAATATTTATGCTGGTTGCTAGCCAGAAGGCAACTGCTCTGATAATTTCTCCCTTTGCATTATTCATACTATTTCCACAAGGGGGAGACTTCTATTGCAATAAAAGAAATCACGTAACCACCAACACCCAAGCCTTTGTTTTGAAGTGTGGGAGAATACAAACCTAGATGAGATGCTAATATTTCCCTCCTTCCCCTTCTCTCTCTCTCTCTCTATGTTCTGCACTGAGAATGTGCAGGACAAAGCAAGTAGGTGAAGGGAAAATTAAGAAGAAGGGCAGACATGTTAGACAGGAGGAAGTAAGGCAGGAGAACAGGCCAAAGCAGGGCAACTTTACGGATCTGCAAACAGGTAAGGTCTACCTGGCAAGCCAGTGCCTGCTGGGAAGGGCCAGTCGAGAACTGTGGTACTTTGGAATCCACCGGTGGCAGGTTGTGGCTCTGGTTCAGCTCTCGGCTGGCAGGTGGCTGCAGGGCTGTGCCTACACTGCTGCTGACTATCACCGAGGCTGGGACACTGCTTGTGGTGCTGAGTGCAGTGGTGGCTAGGCTGTAGATGGGCAGAGGCATTGGCAGATGGGGAGGTACGGCAGAGTCATTCATACTGCTCTCCTGCTGCATTTTCAGAGCTGGTGAATAAAATTGCTGCTGCTGCTGCTGTTGCTGGCTCTGATCCTTCTGTAATCCAAGAGATTTAGCATGGACCATCTTCACATTATTTGCCCACCTTTAGCAATGCTGGTTATTGTTTAGATTCACATGTAAAAATGTTACTGAACTGAAAAACTTTAAATTATTACTCTCCTTTCCTGCTTTCCCCTTGGTCACAAAAATCAAGCTTATGTAGAAAGTCGTGCCCGAAGCTGTGCTCTGCGTGATTTGGTCACCCAAAATTCTTTGGTATTATACAAAAGCTCATAATTAATGGAAGCTACATAATGTACAGTATATTCACATTCAAATCCGGCTCTGGCCCTTTAAAGAATGTAGTTTCTAATCACAAACGAATTAGAAAAGCAAACACATCCAGCCTTTTCTGTTTACTTGCTGTGTGTAGAGAGCCTCCTGAAATTTGACCCAGGTAAACAAGTATCAGTACTACCTATGAGAGAAGGTATATCCTCACCTCATGTCTGCAGTTTGCTAACTTGATTGTTCCCCTAATTATTCAATCGATTATTTGTCACTGATTCAGTGTTGACTCTTATTCTTTGTCTATATGACCATTAAGATATTTATATTTGTTTATTTAAATTACGTCACCTCTGATTCTCAAAACGCTGAAGAATTCTGGGGGGAAGATATGGTTACAAATAACAAGCTGTCAGAAAGAAGTGCTGGGTCTTTGGGGCAAAGTCAAAGAAATGAAGTTTGCATATCAAGATTTGGGAATAGGAAAAAAAGAAGCAACACAGAATATAAAAGCTGCTATATTTTGTTAATATTCCCTTTCCATGTTCTTCACTTTTACCAAGTGGCCTGCAAAAACTAATCTTGAAGACTAGAAAGTTTCCAAATTAGAGTAATTTCAAAGGCTCTGAGTTGTCACAGTCACAAACTTTCTTGACTCTTTATCCACTCATGCTGTGCTAGTAAATTGGAGTACCCTTCAAGAAAGACAGAACAGACTAACCAAAGCATCAGGAACAGCTATGGTGCCAAGAATTATTTACTTACCTGCTGTAGAAACATCTGCATGGAATCCTGGGAGATTACAGTTCCAGCAGCTGTCTGGCCCAAAATAATCTTTTCGGGACTTGATGCCACCAAATTAGGGCTGGACTGGGAAGTCACGGGTATTTGTGCTTGTTGCTGATGTGGTGATGTTTGATGCTGAACGTTCAACTGAAGCTGAGAAGGAGCAGAGGCTTGAGAGGTGGACTGGACAGTTAGCATATTGGCTTGGTCATTGGATAGCAGGTTGGTGCTGGAGGCTGACTGTGGCTGAATAAGACCAGGGCTCTGGCTGGTGGCATTAGGGGGTGCCTGTATAGTCACAGTTTGGTTGAGGCTTTCCGTAGCATTTAACATAGCCACTTGGTTAGGCAGAGTGACTCCTTGGATAACAGTCTGGCCGCTCTGATTGATGGCACCACCGGTCAGTGAGGCCGCAGCAGTGGGCTGGCTTTGAGTTGTCAGGCTACCAGCCAGAGATACAGGCATCTGGAAGAGAGTTGGTTGGCCCACCTGCCCTGGTTGCAACTGAATGGGTGCAGAAAGAATGTGAGCTGTTCCATGGGCATTCTGTGAGGTGAGTACTTGTCCCAAATTGAGCTGGCTTGCCAGGTTCTGATTGGTGAGAATTTGGGCAGGCAGTGCTTGATTTATTAGCTGCCCGCCTGGGCCTTGGCTGGTGATGATGTGAGTTTGCCCACTAGGATGTGAGGTCGTCAGAATCTGACCACCCATGTTAGCCTGTAATGCCGAGAGCTGCTGAGGGATCTGAACTGTCGACGTTCCAGTGAGCTGGCCTGGGAGGAGGAACTGATTTTGACCCTGTAGCATGGCCTGGGGGACATGCTGTGCGGGGATAACAATGCTGCTGCCTTGATTAAGCAGATGAACACTCATTGGCTTGTTCAGAGTTTGTTGCTGTGACGGTGGCTGCTTGAACATGTTGGCAGGCAGCCCTGGTGGGAAGCCAGAAAGCACCACATTCTGTCCCGCTTTGCCTGCCATGAAAGTTAAGTTCTGCTGAGCTTTCTGTTGCTGGAGAGCAGCCTCGTTTTGGAGGGTCAGCGTGGTGTTGTTGGGGCCAAAGGGTTTGGGGGTAATCTGGTACAGCTTCTGCTGAAGGACACCTGCTGGTTTGGGTTGAATCGGTGTGGGTGTCCGGTGAATGATGACATTTTGGGCTTGAACAAGTGAGCTGCTCAAGTTTGATGTGACCGTGAGCGGTTGGGAACCCTGAGCGGCCGATACGCTTCCAAACATCGAGCTTCCGTTCAGAGTGGTAGTGGCCACTGCTGGGAGGTTCTTCTGGATCATAAGACCAGCATTCTGCGGGGAGACACCAGCGGAGGCCAGGGTGACCTGCTGTTGTTCTGGTGCCGTCTGAGTGATGTAACTTCCTACAGGCATAGTGGCCACTTGGGAAGACTGAACTTGCTTAGCAATGATCTGTTGAGCAGGCTGGTTAATTGCCATGACTTGCTGGCCAACAACCTGAATCTGCCCAATGCCCAGTGCCCCACTCGGGCTCCCATTGGGCAACCCTTGAAGATTGGAAATCGGCTGGATGGTGACATTTCCTAAGCCAACTTGTTGAAGAAAAGGCTGCACGCTGATGGCTTTGTTGACCACGTCAGCCCCGACGGACTGCTGCACCAGTGCTTGATGAGTAAGGACAGCAGGTTGCTGTAGTCCAATGAGATCAGCCCCACCGGAAAAAATCTGTGGGGTACCATCCGAGGCAGTGTGCACCACTGGTTGGAGCGTAGGGAGCTGAAAAGAACCCAGATCGAGTTCTGCCTCTGCTTCCAGAGTCTGCTCGGTGATGTTTGCCTCCTGCAAACTCTGTTGGAGGATATCGCATGGTTGATCTGAATTCTGCAGGTTGGCTCCACCTCCCGAAGGCGAGCCCAGAATGTCATCTTCCAAGAAGTCTAAATCAACACTTGTTGTGGGTTGGCTTTGCTCAGCGTTCAAATGATTGCCAGAGGTCTCTTGCACATGCAGCTAGTGACAAATGAAAATGAAAGCACAGGGAGAGTGAAATAAATATTAATGGAACAGAACTTGTGGATCTTTCTGTATTCTTTAGCTTTATGTTTTAAGTATATAAATAACAATTCTATTACTCCATAACCTCCTCATGTTAATGACCTTTCTCTATTATTTAATGCATAAAATTTAATGGTTCACTTTTCTTTAGATCTATGTCAGCTAGGTTTAGATTTCCCACATTTACTAATAATTATCACAAGACAAACCTCTTTCACTAAATCCAATTCTATTAGCCACACAGGAGAAAAGCTAGATAAAAAATGAACTGGAAAAAAATGAGTGGAAGAGACGATTCAAGTTGAGGAATAGTACTGGGAAACTTAGTTAAAACCCAATCCCCATTCTTAGCCATGATTCTAACTCTTATTCACTTCCACCCCCATATGCCTTTAGGCAATGAACAAAATGCCAAAAGATCTGGTAGTACTACGTCTCTCATATCATACTATGTCCAGCTTTATGCTTTAAAAATGAGGTGAAAAATACATACCCCAGCACCCTCAAAGAAGGCACTGGCTGCTTCTCCCGTGTTGTCCAAGAGATCATCGCTGTCAATCTGTTATTAAAATAAAAATAAAGTTATTGCATGTAAATTGAAAGCTGACAGTATTTGAGGAATTGGACTATTATGGAAAAGAGATAAAACAGTATAACTTTATCTGGAGAAGATAATGTTTAAATTTACGTCAGTGGCTAGGTTTCTTTCCGGAAGCTAGTAATATACTTCCCTTATGAGGTGAAATTATCTACCTCTTCACTTTAGTCAGGAAATAAATAATTTATTCTTCTACATAGTAATTTTGTGATAACATTTATTTTCCACCATTCAAAGTTTCTGGAGAAAATGACTTGGAGAAAAGTCTGCTCAGATCATTAGTTCTAAGAGTGGGACCATCTCAATTTTATGCATCACTTTTCTTTTTGAAGGCATATGAACCAAGGGTAATTATTGCATAGAGGTATTTGATAACTAAACATTTAATTTCATTTAAAATCTTACCTTTTCAGATCCATGTAAAAAATCATTCAAGGCCTGAGGATCACTGGAAAAATAATTGAGATAAATTTCTTTAAGGATGAGTAGAAGAATTTAATTTTATCTATTGTCTTCATAGCTTACAAACTACATTCGTGTGCAACATTGATTTATCGGTATTCTGGCAGAATACACTTATTATATAGAAACACAAAGATATGTATAGGTAAGATAAAAGGACACACATAAACACATATATAAAATTAATCTAAATTTTTACAAGTTAGAATGATTTCTTGGTTTCTCTATTACTTTGGACCCAAAAACATTTGGTTCTAACTTCCACTTATTTAGGATTTTAATTCTTAAACCATTAATAATGTTTGTTTACATGAAACAAACTATAATATAAAATACTGTTCTAAAATATAAAAACTAAGTTACTCCGCTTTGACCTACTGTTATCTAAAACAACATTCCTCAATGTTTGTACATCCGAATATTTCTCAGCATTCCAAAGCCGTTAGAGATTTTGGGAAACTACATTTCTGGAATATATAAAGAATAGCAAGTTGGGGAAAGCTGGTGTACTATTTTCTTGTACGACTGTTCCATCCAGCTGTCACTATAGACACAGTTCAAAAGCTTCTGGTTCTATTCTCACCTCCAAAAAGCTTAAGAAAAAGCCAAGTGGCATTCAGCCAAATTTCACTTGGAAAAGCAACTAGTGGACACATAGGAAACATTCCAAGTTTATAGACCAAGCATGAATGAAAAAGCATTTGGTTGATATTTGTGAAAATTAACAGAAATTTCTGACTAAATGCTCTGACTTTGCTACAAGAATGGAAAAGAAAATACTGTATAAATCACATCAAGGGCAAATACTCACCAAATTACATCTAGCAAGCATCGTCCATCTTCATCATCCATGTCAACTGAAATGAGATATTGGAGTCTACATTAAAAACGGTAAGATACCATATACTTCCAACAGTTTTTTTTAGTGACCATTGGAAGTTACATCGGCACTAAAAAAATGACTTATGACCATTTTTCATACATGACTTTTTCAGCATCCCTATGGTACATGATTAAAATTCAGATGCTTGGGCACTGAGTCATATTTATTGCAGTGCCCTGGGGTCATGTGATCCCTTTTGCAAACTTCTGGCAAGCAAAGTCGACTCTTTGGACACCAGATTCATTTAACAAACATGTTATTAACTAAACAGCTGCTGTGATTCACTTAACAACTATGGCAAGAAAGGTCGTAAAATGGGGCAAAATTAACTTAACGATTGTTTCCCTTAGTAACAGAAATTTTGAACTCAATTGTGGTAGTAAGACAAGGATTACCTGTACCATGTTAACACACAAGTTCAAAATACTGTAGCAAGCTTCTATACACAAAAGCTTCTACGTACATTTCTACAATTTAAGCTCTGCTAGTTCTAAGGTTTGGTGCCAGTCATCCTCATTTATACTTTTATTAAGCTGAAAGAATTTGGGACTTCAAATTATTTTCTTATACTGCTTCTATCAGTTTGTAGTACTCTGTGCAGATTAAAAATGACAGTTGTTGAGAATTGTAGCCAATTTTGCAATCATGCATATGCTACAACTAATCATTCTTTGGAACTGGCAATGCATCCATGCATAAATGATAATCGTGTCATTTTTTTCTTCTGGTGATAATCCAACTATATTTTATTACATGTACAGTAATACCACCAAAACTTTCTAGGGGAAGACATATTGGCTATATTTATTTCTTGTTTGGCAAAGATATTGTAATGTTTATGAATGCTTAAGACAAAAGCAATATAAAAGAAATTATTCCCATGCTCAATCCAAAGCAGCTCATATTAAGAACTCAAATTTTCAATTTGAAAATCATTCCAAAATCAGAAAAAATAGCAATCAAACAGATCACGCATTAGAATTTGTTTAAGATGCCAGCTCAAATGTCTCGTAACAGATATGTTGCCTTGAGTTGATCAAATAAATAAATACATGAAAGGGAAAGATGGGCTGAAATAATATCTGGACAATATCAATTTAATTCAAGCCAAGAAATCTACAGAAACCCCTTTCCCCCGGCAAAGAAAGAAAGTTCTCATTTTGGAGAAATAAAGTATTCATATATAAAATACTTGTTTTAAACATATTGAATTATCTTCTATAAATACATAAAAAAGAACTGCACAAAGTTCACAATGCTTCTGAAATACAGAGTTCAACAGCAGAAACAAAATGGATATCTAGTAAGGGATAACAACTTGCTAGGTATAGGTATCCTGTAATCAAAGTTTTGAATGCACAAGTTATTCTCTTGGATATGTACTATACTCAAGTTTTAAAACTAAAATGTGAATTGGATTCAAGAAGTATGTTCAATCATAAGTGCATATCAAAATGCAAAGATACACACTATCAATGTCAATCTTAACCAGTAGAGCCTGTTTAATATTCTAATCAAGGAATAGAAACAGACATACAGCATACATCTAGTATGAGTGATGCGGCATTTGTTGGACTTCATTCAAAACTATGCACAGAAGAAATGCTCCAACTTGCAGGCCACAAAGTGAGTGATGCCAAGTGCAGTTTTCTGACACACACCTCCACTTTATCACTACAGAAAACACATCTCCTTGACACTTGAGTTTTGTCTGAAAGACAAGCATCCTCATTACTACTTGATATAAATCAGGCTGGCACAATACATGTCCCACCAAGCAGCCTTGTGTGGCCTGCCCGCATTTTTAAAAAAGTCAATAAATTCATTGCTGTCGCTGCCACCTTAAAAACACTCTGCTGAGCCTCTCCAAGTCTCTATGCCTCACTACCAGCTTGCTAAACAGCTGATCAGAGCCCCAAGTGTTACTTTGTGGGTTCATGATTAATTTATTAGTGTTGCCCTTTCCCCATTCCAAGTTGTGAAAGCCTAGTATACACTGTTGTATTCCTTGTATAATTCTTGAACCATTTTTTTTAGAACTAGTGTATCTTCTAAAACGACTGGACATTTTTTGGCACATTTTAATTTTTTTAAATTTTCAAATCTATTTAATGTTTTGATATCATTATACAGCATAATTTTAGAGTGTTAACTAAAAAAAAATCAGAATGATTAAAATATTCTATCACACTTCCTATCAACAATGGTATTTACCTGAAAAAAAGACTGCTTTGACATCCCTGGATGGGATTGTTTCTGAAAAGACAAATTTACAAAGATCCATAAAAATGACAACTTGGTATGTTGTGTTTCTTTATTAGCTGATAAAAAAAGATGGGGGAAAGTCTGCTTAGTAAACCAAGTGGATGTAGTACTAGTAAACAAAGTTTAAGTGCATTTTACTTTGAAATTCACAAATTTGCTGGAGACAGGGAAACAACCTTCTTTGCTGTGAAGAATGTGACTTGTTTATTGTCTTCTAAAGGACAAAAAGAACTGCTTTTCTACTTGTGTTACACCTTACAACTACTATGAATGCCTCTAAAGTTCAGCATAGTACTCCTGATCTTAGAATTGAAAAAAAAAAAGTCAGGAGTAAGCCTAGACCAGTGTTTCTCAACATTAGTAACTTTGAGATGTGTGAATACCATAGTTCACAGGTGTCAAACTCCATCGCATCACATGACGTATCACAATGGTTTTTTGCCTTTGCGGAGCCAAGGTGTGGCCCGTGTGTGATGAATCTGGCCTGCGGGCCACCAGTTTGCCACCTGTGCCCTAGTTGGTTGGTATTTGAAATCCACACATCCCAAAGGTGCCAAGTTTGAGAAACAGTGGCCTAGTCCTTGTGCTTGGCTTCAGAATGCTAACAGTTCCAAAACTCAGTTCAACTTAAAGAGTTCCTGCCCCTCCCAACGGAAGAAAGAGTCAGTTGTAGTTGCAACAACTCCGGTTAAATAGCAAGGCAAGCCTAATGCAGGCATCCATGTTGTGGTAATGGCAAAGTAATATTCAAGCTCAAATACTTCCAAATATATTTCCAAATATATTGCATACTTTTTTCTGTGCTCAAAATCTGGTTAACTATGTTAACACATGAGGTGTGGATATATTTACATACAACAGTCAAAGAGAAAATGTTTGAACAAATCCTTTTGATCTAAAGGAAGAAAAGCACATGTATGACAGTAAATTTTGGTGTACATTGAGTAGATGTCACCTGTTCAGCTTACATAATCTGCGATAGAGAATCTATACAAGCCACAATAAATGGTTCAGAGTAAGACTGTGAAACAAGAAGGATGTGCTCTATTCTGGTACCAGTGACCCAGAAGATTTTCATGTCACCCACTGAAGTAAAAAGTCCTATCCCCCACTAGTTACACTACATTATAATCACTTTCTTATTCTTACTACCACCATAGTTCTCTCTCCTATCCACAACATCAGCCTGATGGATTTCAAATCTTTCCTACATGGAATTTTTGAAGTTGCTTTTAAACTACAATCATCACCTCTGAATTTCAAATAGAAGCTAAGGAAATGTTGGGCAATTAGCAGATTTCTACATTTAACAGCAAAACAGTTTTGGCTGATAGCCTTGCTTAATACAACAATAACAATCAGGCCTAATGAATGTGAGCTCCCTTTTGCTGTCAAGTAAGGAATCTTCCTCATCAGAGATTCAAGGTTAACAGAGCAATAACATTAAATGTACAGGAAAAAATCTGGACTAAATAAGAAGTCTAGAAATTACATAATCTGAATGAAATAGGAACATCGCTGTTTATATCAAATGACAAGATGAATGTGCATGGTGCCCAATGCACACTTCTGCAAATGTTGCTACATCAACCCCCACTAACCTGAGACATAATGAAGGATGCTGGGAGATGTAGCTCAACTATATTATGACGGCCACATATACTACATCTATAAAATACATACTGTGGAAACATTCGTAGAGCAAAGCTTAGCTCTTGATTTAAATCATTCAGCTCAATCCTTTTACACTAGCCATGTCCTGGTATACAGTAATCATCCCAGTATCTCTCAACCCAGTGTAAGAAAACTGGTGTCAGAACAAACCAATGTGGAAAAACAAAGATATTAAGACAATCAGCAAAATTCAGAAATTTTAGTCACCGTAATTGTTTCCTAATATTTTGGATGAATATTCATTAGTAGAATAAAAGTATCAATACAAATGTATTTACACTCACACAAAGACAGAATATTTATAATAATAATAATAACAACAGAGTTGGAAGGGACCTTGGAGGTCTTCTAGTCCAACCCCCTGCCTAGGCAGGAA
>JANHGD010009369.1:59230-76032 GCA_027560375.1 Imantodes cenchoa | reverse complement strand
ACTGTCCTATTGCTTATTTTACCTGTACCTACTTTGCTATTGTTTATGCTAATACCAATACCTACTATCTGGTACTTGTTTGACAAATAATTTAAAAAAAACAAAAAAAAAACAAGGTTGTGAAGTCATACAATCCCTGATCCGGCCAATGTTCAAGCAATAAGCCAATATCCTCCTTTCCTACCCCCCAAATGAAATCCATGTTATTGGCAACTGACTCATATTTATGATGTCTGCAATATCTTGGGGTCATGTGATCCACTTATGCCGGGCGGGGTCAAACTCACATCGTCATGTGACATATCGGAACTTTTTTCCCCTTCTCTAAACTGGGTGTGGGCATGGCCAGCACGTGACACATCTGGCCCATGGGCTGGGAGTTTGCAGCCCTGGCTTATGCGATCTTTTGACAAGCAAAGTCGATGGGGAAGCCAGATTCACTTAACAACCGTGGCAAGAAAGGTTGTAAAATGGAACAAAAGTCACTTAACAAATGTCTCACTTAGCAACAAAAAATTTAGGCTCAGTTGTGGTTGTAAGTTGAAGACTTACCTGTATTGGAAAGGAGAATTTAGAGCCAAAAGATTTTGCCCATGTGCTATTATTAGGGTGCTGCTATTTGAATTTGAATTTGAATATGCAGCACAGGATGTGAAGGCTTTCAAAAGATTTAGATCATGATCATTTTTATATGACATGTAGCTAACCTCAGAAATGCAGTCTGGCTCAAAAGTGTTATATCCATAAGTCAAGAAGTGATTTATCTTGTTAAGAATAATAAGGATGATGAAAGGTAGCATTAAAAGAAAAGAAATCATAAAAAAACAAGAAGTGCATTGTTGAGTGTGTTCATGCAAGAAGGTTACATTGGAGTCTACAACCAATTGTACCAGGGGCGGGTTCCTAAATTTTTTACTACCACTCTGTAGGTGTGGCTTATTTTGTGGGTGTGGCTTGCTGGTCATGTGACCGGGTAGTAGTGGACAGCCCAGCGTTCAGCAAAAGGCATTATTGCAAGGAATCATCAGAAATGTCCCAGTTCTAAGGGGGAAATGTTTCGTCTACCCTCCGATCTTTTCAAGACGAGGCGAAACGAGACAAGAAGGGACTCAACTCTTTCCTTTTTGGAAAGCTTGCAGGAAGGCAGCGCATGGGCAGTAGAATTTAAAAAAAATTTAAAAATGTTTTTTAAAAGATGCGGCACCCAGGGACTGGCAACCAACTGGACTGGGACGGGTGACGTCGCCAGCAGGCCACTACCGGTGCGGGCGCACTGGACTGCACCAGTAGGAACCCACCCCTGACTTCCACCCCAGAAATGCTTTCTATACAAGTGTTTAGCACTGTAACACTGAGCAATGGCCTGTATGCAAATAATAATAATCAAACGACTAAACTCAAATTTAATCATCCTCAAAGGCTCCATCAGGTTCAGGTGAATCAAATGGGGTTGATTCAAATCTTCAAGAAAATGAGAGAGGGAGGATGGGGGAGAAAGGAGAAGAGAGAAAGGGGGAAAGAAGGACAGGCCCACATTATCACATAAGGAACAATCCACATGAAAACCTACATCATCTGTTAAGTAAGAGAGGCATCACATACTTGATCTTAGGATAAAGAGATCAGACAAAACATTTTCTGCAATATCCATTGTCCCAACTAGACGGTCTTGGAAAGAGCTGAAAAACTGACACACAACACTCCTGTTATTTCCATGTGAAGGAATGTGCCATCTCAGCAAACAAGACTGTTTCATGCAACTTGAAATGTCAGATCAACTGTAGTCTATTAAAATATTTACACAGGAAAAACATAGGGGGGCTATAAAAAGAATAACATTTTGGGCTTTTTTATTCCTGTAATTTGCAATTTAAACATTTCTATCCCAAAGGGAAAGCTTCCTTCCAATGAACTCCAAACAGCCAAAAAATGACCGTTCTCTAATGTCACAATAATAGAGCAATTGATCCCTGTAAAAATGGCCTCAGAAATTATTTTTTTCTGAAAGAAATCAGATCACAGGAGGCTTAAAATAATCGCCAAAATCAGATCTAAAAATTCAGATTGCAATCACTTCCAAACAAGTTATATAACAGAAACGATATTCAAAATAGTCATGTCTATAAGGAGTTCTCCTTGTGCCCAGTTGCCAGACCAGGAACATGCAATCTTTTTCCATAACAAGTTAAAAGTCTGCCTATTCCCGAATGAATCTGCAAACGCATTCAGAATCACTAGTGGTTCTTTCCAGGTTTTCTTTCAAGGGTAAGGCAAGCAAAAACTAGAAAGAGGCCTTTTTAGCCAAAGGGCTGCTACATTTATTTATGGGAACGTCTGAGAATCAGATTGCGTCTGGTGTCTTCTTCACTAAGCTTCTGATACCAACTTCACAAAACTGGTTACATGAGAGGCATTTAATTCATATTTTTGTGATCCAATAATTGTTATTTGTCTTTCTAAAGATAAAATATGCAGACAGTTCATAGCTCTACCAATCAGAACGCCCTCTGCTATTCCATTTTTGGAGGGAGAACAGAAGTAGTAGAAACATTGTGGGAAACAAGTGAGTTACAAAGCAACACATTACTGTTATCTTCACCAAGCCTAGTAAAATCCCAGGAATTAAGCAAAGCAGTTTCACAGTAACAGCTCAACCTGAAAACACCTTTATTTATTTACCAACATTGTCCTTATTCTTCAGATATGCTGATTAAGGGACTATAAATCTTGAAGGGGTCTTTGCTTAAAGCCAAGCAAAGCTCTAAAGCTCCTTTGCAAAACAATGAGGCCTTTTTGCTTCTAAATTGAAGTGGTCAGATTGTATTATTTTGTTCTTCCATCCTGCCCCTATAAGACTTGCATAAGTTGTGAAAACATTCTGCCCGTGTATAGTATCAATATAAAACCTATTCTAGCTTTTGTACAGCTAGTGGCCACTGGCAACGATTGGGAGATACTATGAGGCTATGTGAAGTACTTTTCTGACTGTATCATACTGTCTTTTTGCTTTATATCACCTGTACACCACAAAACTCTTCTTCCAGGCAAACTCTGTACAAGTTTGATGCAGTTATTTATTTTGATTTGACTTTATTGTGAGAAGTACATTTCCTGGTGGGTTGTGTTTCTTTCTCATCTGGTCTTAATTACACCAATAAACATACAATTATAGCGTATTTTGCTCCTGGGCAGTTAGAAGGAAATAAAATTGCAAATGAGTTTCCAGACAAATTTTCAATGATGTATTTCATCCAGAAACAAAGTGGCAAATAAACAAATAACTTTATTTATAAAAGGAAGAAAGCATGTCATACATATTATTTATAACAAAACTAATGGCTTGGAACACTAAAAACTGAAGAGTCAATATTATAACCCCTGAAATATCCCTAATGTGCTTTTGAGAGAAAATAAAGAGGTAGTAAAATTAAATTTCCAGATAAGACTTATTACGAAAAGATGCAATAAGAAATTTATGTAATTATACTTAGGGATACAAGAGGCAAGTGTTCCAGGTATGTTCATGGTTTCCCACTGTTTTCTTTGTTAGTAACTTAAAAATTTGAGGGCTAGAATAACTGCATATGAAACTACTGCATATGAAACTATTTAGTAAAAATTATTTTTATAGAAATTTGCTAGAATAGAGGAGGAGGAGGAGGGTCACTGGAGCCTTAGTGCAGGAGCTAAGTGGCCCTGTAAATGCCTTCATGCAACATTTGTGCTCAAGGCAACCTTTGCCTCCTACCGCTTGGGGCTGGAGCTCACGCCCACAGCGCTCAGCCGAAGAGCTGCTGGGGGAGGGGGGAAGGAGACATTGCAAGGTGATGGCCAGAGCCTCCCTTCCTCCAGCTGGCAGGAGCTCTCTGCAGGCTTTCCAGACCCTTTGCTCACCCCATTTTTGGGAAAAACGGGCCCATTTTTCACAAAAATGGGATGCGGAGGCAGAGCTTCAGGAAGCCAAAAAAATTGCTGTATTCGGTGTATAAGACGCACTGACATTTTCACCCTCTTTTAAGGGGGAAAAAGGTGCGTCTTATACTCCAAAAATATGATAGTCCTGGACTTGCCAATGTTCATTTAGCAACCATTTGAAGTTATAATGGCACTGGTGGTGGGGAAGTAAATTAGGTCTGGTCCTCAAACTTATGACCGTGACCACATCCCCAAAATCCTGTGATCAAAATTTGGGCATCATCCAAAATTTGCAACCAAGATGTTTTTAAAACAATTGCAGCATCTCCCAGCCGGCTTCTAAGAAAGCAAAGTCAATAGGAAAAGTCGATTCACTTAACAACTGCAGCGATTCACAAAACAACTGGGACAAAAAGGTCATAAATCAGATGCAAGTCACTTAGCAAACCACCTGGCTTATGTATTTTCCATAATTTGCATACGTATTTTACCTATATATTTTACATACTTTGCATATCGTGTTTCCCCCCAAAATAAGACCCTGTCTTATATTTTTTTGAAGCCTGAAGTAAGCGCTTGGCCTTATTGCCATGCACTCCAAAGCCAGATTGGGTTTATTATCAAGGGATGTCTTATTTTGGGGGAAACAGGGTACTTCTTTGGGAATGATGGGCACTGAAATAATTGTCTGGATAAATATCCATTTTATGGGGCAGGGGTTGCCTGAGTCAGTTTTGGTGACTGCCTGGATGAGTCTCTGTGATTTTCTTGGCAAGGTTTTTTGGAAGTGGTTTGCCACTGTCTCCTTCCTAGGGCTGAGAGAGAATGACTGGCCTAAAGCCACTCAACTGGCTTCATCCGTAAGGCAGGACTAGAATGCAGAGTCTCCCAGTTTCTAGCCTGATGCCACAAAAAGTCAATAGTTTTGCTGAAAAAGTTAGGATTTAGAAATTTCTAATTTCACTCAAGAGAAAGAACCAGATAGGTCAGACACATCAGACACATCAGACCCTGAAGCCTTTGAATGATGTAATATACAGCTGTAAAACCCTCAAAGACCAATTGTGTTCAAGGAAGTAAGGATAGTACATGCTACTGGTTCAAAATTACGTGAAAACATGTAAAATATTAATATCAACAGTATTTTCATTTTTCTATGTACAAAATGTAAACAATCAGGATCATTAGTACAATATGATTAGTTAGCACCTAGCCAATTTTGTTTAATACCAACAGTAGTGATACATCAACTGTGATTTTCTTTTTTCCATATAAAGAAGCAACGCTAAATAGAATAATTTAGTCTCCAGCTGTAAAGCATACTGTGTGTGTATACACATATGCCACACACCACTATTACTGCTAGCAAAGCCAGAGACTTTTAAACCACTAACTATCCAAGATCTATTACACAACAACTGATATCCGAGGTACCATTTCCTATGAATTGAGTGATCGCTTTTCTCCAAATTCATATTAAAAGAATCACAACATTGCTCAGGGCAAAATGATATACAGATGCAACAATGCATGCGACTAGGTCCCAGAAGGCTTTTATGGCAAGCAGCTTTAGAGCTCATGAGCCTTACTGAAGAGAAAACATTGTGCATTCATTTTAAAATGATCTTGCATGTATTTTGAGGCAAGAAAATGAAACACCGAGACTGAATTGCTATCATAAATGAAACGGAAGCCTAGTTTAGTTTCTAGTTTATACAGGTACTGCAGAAGAGATGCATATCTTGAGTAATGATCAAATGATTTTATACTCACTAAGCTTACATGTGCAACTAAATTTTGGTAATACATTGTATAAACTACAGCAACAGTCATTAAAGCTGTGGCTTATTCGATGCCGGGTTATTTTAGGTCAAAAAGTAACTCAAAAGAAGGGAAGTCATTATGAAAGAAAGGAAGTAGGTTCACACTAGCCCAGATACACAATACAGAGCCAAACAGTTTCTTTCTTTAGTAATACAGATCCCACGTTATTTTCAGATGCAAAAATATAGTCTAATTGATGTTAAAGTTACTTTATTTTTAATTACTGCACTTTCTCCCTTTTCCCATTATTCCACAGCACACCCTGGACAACATCGTGCCCCCCCCAAGAGTCCGCGGACTCAGGTTGAGAACCACTGATCTAGAGTAATTTGTCTCTATACATCTAGAATTCAGTTGTCAAGTAACCACTCGTTTTCACATCTCTCCTCAGGCAACAACTTTTTTCAAGGATCCTTAACAGAAGCATTTCTTAAAAGTAGTCCTTGACTTACGATTATAAGGGAGCTATCCATCATGGTTATAAGATATGATGGTCATAAAATGTATTGGTCACGTGATCAACCTCATTTTACAAACCTTTTTGTGGTAATTAAGTGAACACCATTTCAATGACTGCAGAACAGCAGGGGGGGCAGGACCATCAGAACTTTGAATCTGGGTTGTAAATAGTGCCAAGGTAGGTTTGTCATAAGTTCAAATGGTCACTAAGCAACCGGTTGTAAGTTGAGGACCACCTATACTGTCATCCATTCCCTAAGAATTAAGATAACTTGAGGAATCCTCTTTCAAAAGACAATGATCTCTCTTGGCAGGAAGAACTGAGATGATTAGAGTCATACTTTACACTGGCATTTAAAAAAGCTGTAGTAGAAAAAGAAATTACATTGGCCTTCTCAAATATTCTGTACAAAGTACAGGTAGTCCTCGGCTTACGATCATAACTGACTCCAAAATTTCTCTTGCTAAGTGAAACAGTTGTTAATTGAATTTTGTCCCATTTTACGGCCTTTCATGCCACAGTTAAGTGAATCACTGCAGTTGTTAAGTTAGTAACACGGTTGTTAAGTAAATCTGGCCTCCCCATTGACTTTGCTTGTGACAAGGTCACAAAGAGGATCTCATGACCCGAAGGCATTGCAACCATTATAAATAGAAGCCAGTTGCCAAGCATCTGAATTTTGATCATGTGACTATGGGGATGCTGCAATGCCTGTGTGAAAGATGGTCTTAAGTCTCTTTTCTCAGTGCCGTTGTAACTTCAAATGGTCACTAAATGAGAGCTACTTGTAGATGTCTTCCTTCAATTTTCCTCAAATGCTAGAGATATCAATGGCAACAGCTTATTAAGGATTCCATCAAGTTGAACTCAGCTGCTGACTACATGAACACAGGTGTGGTATATATACAGTATATGAGAAGGGCAGCTATATAAATGTGATAAGTAAGTGAATAAATAAATAAAACCCCTCTTCCATTTTGTTGTTGAGAAGCCACTGTTACTGCCACTGTCTTGGTTGGGGACATTTTTGTTTTCCCAGTCTAACCTGCATCCTTGGAATTTCCATGTCATCTCCAATTGAATTACTAATCGGCTCTGATCCTTCTTAGCTTTTGAGATCAGCCAAGGGTGGCCATGGTGGTGTCATTTTCTAAGCCATCCAGAATTTGTAGGACCTATACACTTTTTATTGGACATCATATTTTTAATTCCATCTCCATCAGCATCTCAAACCCAATAAGAAGTTCTATACTTTATGCAACAAAAGTATTTCCTACAAATACAGAAACAAATATCTGTAGAAATTGCAATATTAAAAGTAGTGCATGGAGATAATATATATGTATATACATATAAAAGCACAAGCACACCATACTGTACATACTGCACATTACTTTCAAATCTTTTTCTTCTATAAAGTCTGCAATAGAGTGTCTCTTATTCAAGGCTTGTCTGACATAAATAAAATTTCAGAACAAGAAGAGATGCTCTTTAATGGTAAAAATCCCCTACTTCTATTGACAGTTAACATAAATACACATATCTAGAAAGAAGACAACTACCAGAAGAGTTCAGGTTTTTTTTTAAAGAGCTCTGAATGGAAAGTGGATTGGAGATTATTTTTCCCCCAAGCTTTCATTTTAGCAATCTTATTAGACTCTACATAAATACAAAACTGGCAGAAAAGCAATGAAGCTTCGAAGATGGCTATCCTTTTATTACAGCAAGAAATTGCAGAAAATATGCAAGCCATTCCAAACAGAGGCAAAGAGCTAGCAATATTGCTGTAGTATTGTTTTTTTCAGTTAAGCAGTATAGTCTATTAAAAATTACCCAGAACGCCACCCGCTGTTTACACTTACATTCACCTATCAGAGGTTTTATTTTTACAGCTCTTCTGGAGGGGTTGATGAACAATGAGCAATGCCTGGGGCCAAAAAGGCTTCCCCATTATGAAAACCCGGCATCTGGTATTGTGTGCCAACACATGGTATGTCATTCTTTCCCCCCTCCCCCTCCTTTTAGCTTGGCTGGGATTCATGTCCTGACCAATAGCACTAGGACTGAATTGCTGCAGATCTCTAAAGCAGCAAGACTGCCTGCCGAGCGGCAGCAGGGGGCGAAGAAGGGACTGAAATGCCACTATAACCACAAAGGGTTGTTGAGAAAGGGGGTGTCTTTGGCCAGAGAAGGAAGAGATACAATAGGCTACTAATGATTGTTTTGAGAAAAAGAGTTGCACTTATAATGGACTATTTCAAGGAAGTGCCAGGTTGTTTATATAAGGAAATTATCTACCCTGAAAACTAGATTGCCTTAAATCAAATTTGGAAGACAAACAGATTTCGAAGAGATTATAGCTTTTAACTGACCATTTAGACTTTCACATTACACAAGACTCCTCAACAAGTGGAATGACAGTACAGATTTCAATTAAGGGCCAGGCTCAAGAAGGGGTATGGAGAGCAGAATACCAATAAAGGAGAATATTTGTAACTCGGGGTTGAAATGAGGGGTCCTTGGTGCTCTCTGGAGCTTGATTATATTTATGCAGACATTTTATTACCCAAACTAAGTAACATCACTAATATTAGAACTGTCATTTGACCATCTGTGGAAGCAATCAGGGCAGAGAAACACTGGTGATATGCCACTCTAAGTGCCACAAGGAAGACCTGAATAGTGGATCACAGCTAGGTTTGTCCACGTTCATTCCTCATTGATCTCCAGTGGTGCTCCAGACATCTCTTAAGCCATTTTATTTCTCTCAACTCTTCTATGAACCATGGAAAGTGATGGGATCCATGGGTTGGGAGAAATTGCATGGATGTGAGACAAGTCCAAGGTTTCAGCCTCTCTCTTATTCCAAGCAATGCCTAGAGTCTCAGTTGTTCCATGCAGCAGACCATCAGGAACAACCCCTGGATCCCTCTGGGCCCATCAGTCTAATCTAATAGATTCAGCTTTCTTGCGGGGGTAGGGGAAGGCATCAAAGAATCTCATGGTTACCAGGACATAATCTGATCCTGACCACAAAGGAGACCACAGCTCCCCAAATTCCAGTCCACTTTGCCACTGCTTTTATCAAGAAAACTAGATCAGGTGTATACTGTATTGGGGATACGCTCTCAGCCATCACAATGATCCCGAACTTCTGAGCCACCTCAGACCTATTCCCAAGGAAGGCAGATTGAAATCCACAGCCTAGAGAATTACATCACCAACCCTGAGATTGAGTCAAAGAGGTCAGACAAGGAGATTACCATGCAGCAAGGGGTAGTTCATATACTTCCTATATTCATATAGCCTGTCCCTATATGTACTACAGTTCACAAAATGAGCCCTGGGAAATTTGGTGTACTGAAAAACCTAGAAGTGCAACACACAAATATATGTGGGAAATGACACAATTTTATAGTGACCGATAACTTGTCACTGGACTTGCAATATTTATAAGACAATTAATTTCTGGAGATATCTGGAATGTTAATATAAACATACAACTAACGCAATCTTGAAAATACTATCAACTAAGTATAAAAGAAAAATACTATCAACATGAAAAATGTTAACAAAGCTAAAAGATGTTACATTACACTTTAAATTGTAAGAAATGTTGCACATTAAACACATTACTGAAATAAGGATAATGGTCTCTTTTTGGACAAATAACACAATGTGTCTGCAGTCGTTTGTAAGGGTGAATCAGCCCAAATTTTGTGCATGTGACTGCAAGGGCACGGCAGCAGCTATAACTTCGAAAGAATAAATAGCTTTTGAGTGGTCCTTTGTAACTTCGACCTGTCATAAGTCAAGGACTACTTGTAAACTAAACAATTGATTTGGGGAAGTTGTTCAGAAACTAAACTGTTACATGTTTCATGTAAGAATTAGGGCAGGGTCAGGGACAATTATAAATGCCCTAAAGTAAGGAAGCAGGACATTTTGGTACACTTGAAAAGGAGTGGAACACTTCAGTTCCAAATCCAAAAAGAAGCAGGGGCTAATGAGATAGGAAGATGGGGTGCAAGGATTCTCTGAATTCCATATTCCTTAATACTTTATGTTAAGCATATGCCTACAGAGAATGCCTTCACCTTTATGTGACTCTGTTTACCAGTCAGAATATATTTGACAGTCTCCTAGGAGAGTTATGAAGCTAGACTAATTAATGGCTAAAAAGCACCTAGAAGCAACTTGGGAATAAAGGTAATACCTGGAGAGAAGGTATTCTTAGGATGATAGTTTCCATTTTAAACTCTAACAACAATGCTGAACACTAAGAAAGAAAAAGCATAATCGACAGTATAACAATAGCAGAGGAAACAACACATTTTTATTAACTACCTCTAACTCTCCACACAGTAAAAAATAACTTTTTATTGGGAATATTGCCAGAAACTTATAATGCAAGAAAGAGAATAATGGAGTCAACCGGTGGTATTAAACATTAACAAACAGAAGGGAAACAGAAAATAAGGTAGAAATAGAGTACACTATTAAATATGATGTACACAAATGGAATTGTGAAATATATGTATAAAAAGAAATGAAAAATGGAAGAGGAAAAAATTGTATAATTAAAAATGTCTAGTGACGTGAAATTGTTGAAAAGAAGGAAATTGTATAAATTTCTGCTTTTGTTTTTAACTTAAAAAATGTTCAATAAAAACATTTTAAAAACGAGTCAGTTGCCAAGCATCTGAATTTTGATCACCTGACCAATAGCTACCATATTTCCTTGATTTTGAACAGCAAATGCTTGTTCTCTTATTTTTCATCTGACCCTAAAGCCTGACTGCTATCTTTCTGGCCAGTTTCTCCAGAAGACACAGCAAAGTAAGTTCACTTCTTGGTTTTCTTCCCATAAACATATATGACAGTCCCCAGTGGAGTTTTTATGAAAAGAGTTTCAGAGAGAGCTACAGCCTTTAACTTTGCAGCAACAATAAAACAGATACAAGGCTCATATAAAAGCACATATGAAATCAACTTAAAAAGAGGAGGAATGGTCTTCTCCCTCTATTTTGTCATGTCCCAAAGACAGCTGATACAATACTTCAATCTCTCTCAATTTCTGTTAACAAATAAAAAAACACCTGAAGAACTTTTGTGTATTATTTACAGTTTGTTTTCATTTTACTTCCCCTCATTCAATGCCTTCAATGACGACTTATAGATACTGTGACTAATCTGTCTGCAGTTTATCCATACACCCCAACTCCCACACTTGGGAGTCTCATATACTCATGCTATCTTGCTGCCATAAGCCAGTATTTTTGATATCACCCTGTACAATTTGCTGCATTATTTATATGATCCAAAAGTACAACTGTGCTCACTTACTCTTTGAAAATTTTCTTCAGTACAGTATAAGCTTTTGGGGGAAGTGTGAAATGCCTTCACAAAAGTCTGAGGTATTCCTGGCATGTCAGGGAAAGGATGGGAAATATTCATATGCCATACTAAGGGGAGAGGAGTATTTTATCTATTACATTTCTCCATATTCAAGTTAGCTATGTTTAAATGTTTTTTTTTAAAAAAATATGAAATCTGAGAAGCCACAATCCAGAAACTACTTGTAAGTAAATGGTTTTAGGACAGCCAAAATCTCGAAGCAAAAAAATAAAATAAAAATCAAGAGCCAAGAATGGGGCTCTTATTTTCCAAACAATTTGCTAAATTAGGAAAAAGTAAAGACGAGAGCTTAAAGACAAAAACATGCTTACTGTGACATAGCTTGGATTCTAAAGAAAAAAATATTTGCCTGGGCTTCTTATTTCACCTCTTCTTTATTTGTCAGAACAGAGGAGAACATATTTCTGGCAATAAGAATGTTTAAATATTTCAGTAACAGCTGTGCAAATGTACACAGAATTGACTGTAATAATATGAGGAGCTAGCCAGAGTTTTCATTCTACTTAAAGCAAGGGGATGCTTCCTGCTAACAGTAGCTCTAACTCAATTTATGATGCAATAACATTCAGTGTTACACCTATTTTTAGAACTCACACCCAGAGACACATCACAGGCTTGTGAAACAAGGAAAAGTCTCCTAGAGGCACCATTTGCAACAGAATTGAAGCAACCTCAGTTTGTAGTGCTTTTTTTAAAAAAGTGAAATAGAAATGAGAGATAGGAAGAGAAGGAGCGTTGGTTCTTACCTGATACATCCTTTTTACGAGGATCGCAGGGAGAGTCCATGATGGATTGTTCTAGTCCCATAGTTCTATGGACTGGGTTGAATTTTCTGAGGATCCACCTCCCTGGTGTCGTTCCTCAGTTATCCCAGAAACAGCAGCCCTTCTGGATGGCCCCTGACACCCACCAACAGAGCATAGAAGCTCCAGTGGAATGCGGACTACGGTGAGCGACGAGCTACGGTCAGCCCGCTGATGGGGCAGGAAGAGTCATTGGAGCGGTCTGGCGTGGAAGCGGCCCAAGGGACGATGTCCAGGCACGAGATCATCTTCCCTAACAGTTGTGACAGGAGCCTGACCCAGGTATCAGAAGTTGTCTCGTCCCAGCAATTTGTGAAAAGGCCGAGTCTCCCCCCAATAGGAGAGCCTGGTCCCACACTATTTCTGGTGGCAGAAAGACTTGTTGCCACTACCTCGTCCCTGGCGCCTATACTGTTGTTGTGGAGAAGCCTCCTCAGTCCTGGCCAAAGCTCTCCAACACCTTTTGGTGTTTGTGAGCTGACTCCAGATCAGCCTTCAAACCCTTCCAAGGGCCCAAGGATGACTTTTTCAGCTTTTCAGCAGCTGCCAGACTGTCAGGCCTAGCCTGAGCTGGAGGTCTGGCAGCTCTATCAGAAGCAGGGGGGGACACCAAGACCCCTTATGCTGTGAAGTAGACGCGACCTCCCTGTCCATCCTGAATGGCAACAGGAAAAAGGCAGCAAAGGCATGGCTGCGCGCCACTGGAATCAGAACCTCTGCTGCTATCATGGCAAAAGCGATCTAGCAGCCCACCGCTGCACTCCAAATCACCCCAGCAGTCTGCTTTCTCGCCACTAAAATAACACTGGCTGAAATCAGGGGAGCAACACAAGCGCTAGCACCAACAAGCAGAGGCTGGGCCCTGCAAAATGTTGAGCAGGGCTAAAGTATTTAATGGCCCTGCTCCTTAGTGCTCTCCACAACCAGCAAGTGTCAAGCAAGGACAGCGGCTGCTTGGGCGCCCAAAGGCAGTGCAAGTTAATCACTCAGTCACTCATCGAAGAGCCATTTCCAAGCAATCTCTATCGAAAATGAATGTCATCCAGGGAAGAGAAAATAAAATAAAAAGGTAACAAGGGAAAGTCAGGAAGGAATATGAAGAAAAAAATCCTAAGCTCTAGGAGCTAAGGAAAAAACGTCCATGAGCTGAGGACTGGCTTGAACGACTGAGGAACGTCACCAGGGAGGTGGATCCCCAGAAAATTCAACCCAGTCCATAGAGCTATGGGACTAGAACAACCCATCCTGGTCTCTCCCTTGGATTCGAGGGAAAACAGTCAAGGTTTTGGGAAATCAGCTGCTCTATAGATTTTAACCACTAAGTGTGGAATTCCCAAGTATCAATGTAAAATAAAACATGCTGAAAAGACAAAAACATATGGATGTTCCAAGTGTTGGTTCTTATTCTGTTTTCAGCCACTAAACAGCAATAGGCAAAACATGGTTCTGAAAATACAGGTAGTCTTCAACTTATGGCCACAATCGAGCACAAAATTTCTGTTAAGTGAGACATTTGTTAAATGAGTTTTGTCCCATTTTACGACCTCTCTTGGCACAGTTCTTAAGAGAATCACTGCAGGTGTTAAATTGATAACACGGTTGTTAGGTACATCTGGCTTCCCCCTTGACTCTGCTTGTCAGAAGGTTGCAAAAGGAGATCACACAACACCGGGACACTGCAGCCATCATAAATATGAGTCAGTTGACAAGCATCCAGATTTTGATCACGTAACCATGAGGATACGGCAATGGTCATTAAGTCTGAAAAACTGTCATAAATCGCTTTTTTCAGTGCCGTTGTAACTTCAGATGGTCACTAAATGAACTGTTGTAAGTCGAGGACTACCTGCATTGTTCACTGAAATCACCTGACACTGTTGTGTTACACAAGTCTCAATGGGAGACCTGCTGTTATTTTATTGCTAGAGAGGAAGTATACATTGCTTTTCTGATAAGCAATGAAGGTGATTGTCATTTACCCATGGGAAGGTTATGAAAGTTGGGCAAAACTTCAAAATTCTGATAATTGTTAGGAAAATATTTTTTCCATATCTTCTGCAACCAACAAGTGGCCTCTGAAGGCTAGAGAGTGGAACAATTTGCCAGCTGGACAATTTGCTCATCTATCTCAGCATCTTCTATAATTGGAAGGTGACTTGGTGCCCTTCAGATCTTTTGGGGCACAACTGTTTACTGCAGTCAGAAAAACTGTAGGCTAGGAGTTGTAGGGACTACCCTGAGCAAAATTTGGGAGGTTCAGCACACACACACACACACACACACACACACACACACACACAATATACTGCTGAGTTATGGTTCGCTCCCCAAAAACCAACCATTCAGTTCAAACTTTCAGAACTTAGGTGTACCCCGATTTGTAGATTTCAGGTCTTAGAATTCCCAGAATGAGGAATTAAAAAAAACAACACTCCACTTGGAGGGCATCTAGGTTGATGAAAGCTGATTTAGTTGATGTTATACCCCCAAACAACAAAAAAAAGACACTAGGGTAAAGACACCTTGTTAAAACTTTACTTCAAAATTAATACTACCATACCTCTTAGAGAGCTTTTACTTTACAACTGAATATTCACATTTTATCCTTTCTAGCAGAGAAATTAATCCTTGGTGATTTCCATGTCAACATAATTACAGGTTGCAATTAAAACACAGTGTCTGTGGAACACACAATTCTTTTTCCTGTAAGACAATGTATTGGATCTTCAAATGCATAGGGACATATTCTAGGACATTTTTTTTTCAGGCAGATAAGTACAGAGAACCCAAGAGTGCCATCTCATGAAAACTAACAGCTTGTTACATAGGTAAATGTCATCTATGATTGCCAACAGGCTGCACTGTAATTAGCTTATAACTATGATCTACCTTTGGAATCCAGGAGGGAAAAAACGTTATGCTGGGAGTTGAAATCCATGCAGTGTGCTGCTTGAGATATTTAAGTACGTCTACTTCATTGATTCCAAATAGGAGAAAACTAATGTTTATGATTTTTGCATTTTAGCAAATCAAATTAGGAGTAGTTTAAGTATAATAGGAATTCAACATTTCCTGCATATGAAACCTTCATAATATTAGTGCTTATGAAAACCTGAAGGATGCATCATTTAATGAAGTCCTAGAACGTATTTATTTATTTATTTAATAAATCTACTTGGCCATCCATCTCATGGAATGTGACTCTGGGTAGCCCAACAAGCAAAGTCAATGGAGAAGCCTGCAGAACTCATTCTTTCTTTTCCTGTAGTCTACTTTCACTTTTTTCACTTCTCTTCCATATCCATTTTTTCCAAATTCCCTTTGATATTATCAAAAAGTTAAACTGCTTACCACCATTATAACATTAAAAAAAATCTACTTATTGTGGTGACTATGACTCTTTGTTCTTATGAACAATTGTAATTTCTCTGAAAATGTTTATAATTCTCAAAATCATTAAGCTATGCTAGGATCCATAACTTCAATGTTGTTCATGTCTCATACCATGAACAGTTGACAGAGATACATAAAAATAGATGTTGATAAATTCTACATCACCAAATTAAAAGGAACTGAAATCAATGAAGTTAAAAGCCTGTTCTTCCTCTTCAATAATGTCACCAAGTGAGGAAGCAAGACTTACATCCTAAAGCTTTCTTAAGATTATTTTACTTACTGTTATAAATATTGCCATTCACTATCATGAAAAATATTAAACATAAACCACTAAAACAGATAAAATCAGATAAAACCAGCCTCCCCTTTCACTTCAAAAGCCACTTCAGAAGTTCTCTCAATCTTCAGCTCATAGTAATGAGAATTTTACTAGTAAATAGAGATAATTGGCTGGGATAGATAGGTAGCTGGGTTTACACAAAATTTTGATTCTAATGTCTGCACTCTGCAACTGCCTTAGTGTTTAATAATACAGCATGTGGATTTATTCTTTTGATATATTCATAATTTTTATCATCAACTTCCTGAAGCTGCAACAAATAAAAGCTGGGAAAGTAATTGAAACCACAATACTTTAAATTATTTTTTCCTTTTAGTGAAGGATTTGTTGGCTTCTACTGCTAATTGCCAAATTATCGCCACAACCACTGGAAAACCTCTATAGAAGACAGTGACTACAAAAGCAACATCTACAAAACCCTCATTTTGAAAAAGTTTTGCTGCAAAACAGAAACAAAGTGTTTACATCAGGATACCATTTTAAAGAACAGGTACATAGAAAGGCAAAGCAGCAGCAGTAGAGAAAAGACAAAATAAAGATTAGAAGTTACTTGAACTATTGAACATTCTTGAAAGTAGTCTTTTAAGGAATGTTTTTTATTTAGGTATTTTGTTTCTTTGCCCCCAGAAAATTTCAGGACTGAATG
>JANHGD010009369.1:32675-50711 GCA_027560375.1 Imantodes cenchoa | reverse complement strand
GCTAGGCCCAAAATGGGGTGGGGGGTCACCCACACATGCATGGGGGGCAGGGGGAGTGTGGGGGGTCATGCACAGATGCATGGGGGGACAGGAGGAGAGTGGGGGCATGTGTGCATGCGCGGGGGAGTGTCACACATGCATTGCATTATGGGTGCTGGCATGCATGCGCCCTGTCGCGCGCACACACACTTTTGGCACGCGGCGAGAAAAAGGTTAGCCATCACTGTCTTAGACTATAATAAGTTACATAGAATTACAGTATATTAAAGGCAATATTTCAGTCTATTTTGTGTTAATAGAAACGTGTCAGAAGCTCTGTCATTACCGTAATTTAGAATACTGTATTACTGAAATTATTTACCAGGAAAAAAAATCCATAAACTTGTGGATGTCAACAGTTACAGTATTTAATCCTTCCTAATCTAAGGCTTTCATCAAAGCAAGCTTCTGTCCAATATAATCATGTCTACATTATTTACAGCAGCAAATTTTTGCAGGGCTTAATATTTTCAGATTAAAATAAAAATACCGTAGGTGTGTTAATTTGTCATTTCTATCCGTAGTGCAGTGAAGCAGGACACTTTTATTACGACAAACAAAAGAGTTGGCAGAGATGGGAGGATGTGCAACCCTCAATAATAATTTGGTTGATTCTGCTTACCTGTCTATTAATATAATGAGCAAAGATGAGGTAGAAACTTCAAATATTTTAAAAGTTTCTTTCCTCTATAGAGAGAATAAAAATAAACAAGCAAAAAGGCTGTGCCACAACATACTAATCATTATACTTAGGATATGTTTAATGAGATGTTAAGGAATGTTTTTCAGAGGCAACTGAATTTGTGTCTGGACTCCATGATTCAGGTTGAGATGAATGTGGAAATAGCTATCTAAGATCTAAGATTAGGATGGCAATTCTTTTCTGAGATGAAGCAGCACTAAATTCAATGAATTTTATTTTTCAAGAGTTGCAAATAAGAATGCACAAAACTATACTACTGCCTTTTGTCATTGATATTCTGATCTGGTTATTACCTCAAATTCTGTGTTTTCCAGAATCAACTACAGAATACTTTAAAATTGCATAAAGTTAGTTTACTTCATTTCCACTGCAAATACATTCTGGATGAGATAACTTATACAGTTAACCCTTTCTCTACTGTTTTCCCCAATAAAAGCTGTTTTGCTTCTCTTGGGGGTTCAGTTCCTTGTTTATAAAAAAGACAGGAGTTTGAAAACCCAGCAAGAAAAAGCAGCCAAGCTGGGGGTGGGGGAAGGACAACAACACTCTTCAAGCTGCTGCATTTCTACTAGAAATTGCCCTGTCTTCAGAGAGTGTCTTGGAGCAGAAATTGGCCATCTGGCTGATGTTACATACAACTGTTTTTAAAAGGCATAGCCATTGTATAAAGAATAACAACCAATTAAGATTATATATGCCTAGTGGAGTTGCTAGATCCAGCTACTTACAAGAGCTGTAGTGGCATAGTGGTTAGAATGTAGTATTGCAAGTAATTTTGCTGACTGCCAGCAGTTCAATCCTGACCAGCTCAAGATTGACTCAGCTTTCCATCCTTCCGAGGTGGGTAAAATGAGGACTCAAATTGTTGGGGGCAATATGCTGACTCTGTAAACCGCTTAGAGAGGGCTGGAAAGCACTGAAGCGGTATACAAGTCTAAGTGCTATTGCTATTATAGCAGACCCGAGTAGAAACGTATTAAATAGCAGTCAGAAAGGTGAAGTGCCTCAATAAGGAATTGTACCAAAGCTAAGCAAAGCAGGAATTAAGACATAGGAAAAAAGGCCCATAAGTTGCTGTTAAAAGACAATGGATAAACTGAATGATGGGGAGAATGGCAAAAGCAACCATGTTGTATGATTTTTGAACTACATTTATTAAAAAGATATTTATAGCTTTGCCAACACTGACTGTGTAAATCGGTCTTCATCTGGCATTCTGAACAGATGGACAAGTCCTATTCACAGGGTATCCCAAATCATCCTCAGTTCATCTGACCAACATGGTTTAGGGTGTGCCAACAGGACAGTAGAAAAAAGGTTGTCAGGCTTACATATCCTAGCTTTTGGTCTTTTAAGTGAACTGCCAGATGTCCATGGTTAGGGTTAGGTACACTTATTTTTGTATCGATAAAAATACTTCACACTTATATATGATTTGAGTCAGCTGAAGTTCAATATAAGTAAAAAACTCAATTTGATTCAAAAGAAAAAGAAGTGCAAATTGGAACAGGGATGAGCTGTGACAGCCACCTTCCCTGTTTTCAAGAGTTCTTTAAAAACCTGTTTTTTCTTGCAGGACTCGAGTTAGGGTGATGGACAGGCTGTGAGAGTTGTAAGAAATTTGATGGGGGGTGGGTTATTCCCTAAAGGGATGCAGTTTTTATTGCCAAGTTGCTCATATTTATTGTTGCTTTAATTTTTGTAAAGCTGCCAGGAGTAGTCAGGGATGGGGCAGTCTACAAATTCAATAAATAACATAAAAAATAAGTTATTACCCCTGCAGTAAAGTTTTGGTGTACCTCTTTGGAAATATAAAATCCTTATAGTGTTTTTGTTACTATATTGCACATTCTGTTGAAAATGAAAAGAAAAAAAGAAAAGGGTGCCCAACCCTTTTGTTTTAAATTTTATAAGACGTGATAGTTTGAGACCATTCACCAGGAGACAATGACTTCTTATCCAGTCTTAGGCATGAAAGCCAGCTGGGTGACCTTGGGCCAGTCATTCTCTTTCAGCCCACCCCACAGGGTTGTTGTTGCAGGAAAAGAGGAGGAGAGAGATGTGTTGGAAGCGTTCACCGCCTTGAATTATTTGTAAAAATAATAAGAGAGATACAAATAAATAAAATAAATAAGAAACAACATTGTATTAACTCATTATGGAGGTTTGTAGAGGCTGTGAAGAGAGAAAAAAGAAAAGGAAACATACGAAAAATTGATTGTTTATATGCCTCATCTTAATCCATATTTAACCTTAACAATTTTCCAAGTGTATTCCCCTGAGGTGGTCCTCAGCTTACAACTGGTTGTTTAACAATAGTTAGTCATTATGATGACATCGGAAAAGGTACATTATTGCCCATAAAGCAATTCTGGCCAGCATAAAACAATGTACCCACCCACACCCACCCCACATTTGCACTTACAACCAGTTGCCAAGTGCCCTGTGATCATGTGAACACCAGGAAAGCCATCAAAACATGGCTTTGCCGTCAGGCCTGGGGCCAGGAAGTGTTCCACCTGATGCTGGGCCCATGTGATTGTTGTATGATTGAATGTTAGAAATATCATATTTTATTAATGCTTAGGGTTTATTTTAACTGTGTTATATGGATAATTGTTTTATATTTGTACCTTTGTACGCCCTGAGTCCTTCGGGATTGGGCGGCCTATAAAATTTAAAAATAAATAAATAAATAAATAAAATTTGCAATCTTCTCTGCCGGCTTCCACAGAAAGTCAGAAGGTGGTTACATGCCAGGAGGACTCCTTTTAGTCTCTAGGGGCTGGCTGAAATAACTACTGGCTGAGGAGAATTGACATTCTTCCATGGGATACAAAAACAAAACGTAGATCATGAAGATCTAAGCTCCGTTTCTGCAACCTGGGGAAGGACATCAGCTTAGCTCGATGCACAGAAAGGAACTTCCTACATCCAGTAGGGAACAGGAAGGGACTTTGGAGCTTCTTGATTTAAGCTTCATTTCTGCACCCCACTGGAGAAGTTTCCTTCTATGCCTGAAAAGCAGTTGAACTCCTGTGGGGTGCAGATCATGTTCACCGTTTCAACACACTCAAGAGGCCTTGAAAGAATGGTGCAAGGCCGCCTCTGTAGGAAGCTGCCTTGCATTGGCTGGACATAAAATGTAAATGGAACAATTTCTGTATGTTGCTGGGCCCTGCAACTGGTTGAGGCTGACTGCCCCGCAGCGACTTTGCTTCCACCAGTGAACTCTGTAGCCGGCCAAGGGCTCCAGAGCCTCCCCAGCCTGAGACATTCCATACTCTACTTAACAACCCACAAAACTGCTTAACAACTGCAACTTGGAGAGCTGGGATTGCAGTCATTGAGCAAACTGGTCACGTGGGCATCTCACTGAATGACTGCTTCACTCAATAACCAAGTTTCTGGTCCCAATTGTGGTGGTAAGTCGAGGATTGCCTGTAGGGCTTAACTTATATAAATTCAATTTCCTCACAAATTATAGACAAATTATAGCTCAGAACAAATGGGGTCTTTCAAATATTTCTGAACTACTATATTTTTATAAGTCTAGATCAACATGTCCTTTGGGAATATCCAAAGAATCTAAAGAACAGCCTTCCAATGCTGCCTATGACTAGTACACACTATACCTAGTCCACCAATGTCAGTGTTGTATTGCTGATGCCTAAAATGAGAATGGATTATATATCCACAACTAAAGAACCACAGAGTGCATCAGACAATTGTTACTAATGAGGCATGACTTTTGTGGTATGATACCCAATTCCATATAATACTAAGTTCCATGGGGGGGAAAAGGAGACTATTTTCACATAATTGGTAGATTAGGATTTTTAAACCATGTTTTATTGAATATATTACAATAGCCCATTCTGCACTCAATACAAATAGGTAATTTGCACATTACACTAAGCCCAAAATCCATGCTATGACAGTCCTAGATGTGAACCATATTATGGGAGCATAGGAACTTAATGAAAAGCAATAAAATGTGGTAGTGTATTGTATTTACAATATTGCACAATTTAAAATAAAACACCTACCAAACAACCCTTCCACCCAGCATATGGACTAGTAGCTAATTTTCTCTGTGTTGATTTTTGTTCTAAACCAATATATTATGGCAAGCAATCGGTCAAAGTACAAAGGTCTTTGAGGAAATAAATGCAAAGTAGGTATACTGCAAATTGGAATATGTATAGAAGACAGCTGTATGCACCTATCCCCAAAACAAAAATGCTAAATGTGTCTGCATCCTCCTGATTCTGAAAGAAATATCAAGAAAATGCTAATAGTGAAGTCCAATTGCAAAAAGAAAAAAGGAAGAGCAAAATACAGCTCTGTTTAAAAACTAACTATTTTGATGTCGATAGCTAGAAGATGACATAAAATGTTGCTTCAAGAATAAAGGAACAATAAATGGGGGTAGAGACAGAGAGAGATTAAGAAATCTCATGACCTATCCAGTGAATATTTATTATACAAATAAAGTATCTACGGTACCAGGTCCCCTTGTTTTTAACTACCAAATTTTCTTTTGAGAAACTAACAATTGTTATGAATCTTGGGGGACTGAATACTACTTTGCAGTATATGGATTACAAAGAGATCCCAGTAGGGTTCATTGCATTACAGTTAAGAAGATCCCCAAGAGAGAGCAAGCAGTCCTAAATATAACAAGTTTATTAAGTCTCCCAATTAACTGCATTAAACATATGCATTTATCTTTCCCAATTACTGTACTCTAATACCTGAGAATAATTCTTTTCAGTTATTTCTCTCTGAACACACATATAAAATACCGCGAGATTCAAAATTTGTCAATAGGAATAGCAGAAGAAAGAGGAAGGGAATATTTCAAAAGCAGCAGTTTCTTTTGGAGCCACTTCTGCATTTCAGCCTGCAGTGTAATAAGAGTCCTGGAGGTCAGACAGTGTGAGCCACAACTCAATTAATTTCTTTATCGTTTGTCTGAACGCCATATTGTGATTCAGGGTACAGACATTGACCAAAGACATTTCAGTGATTTCAGCTCAAAACAACCAAAGAATGTTTATTTCCTAGCATTATTCTTCCTAACAGCCAGTTTAATCTTGTCTTTATTTGAACAAGGATTATGGTACACATACTCCAGTTTAAACAAATTTGAATTAAATTTAAAGTCCTTCTGAGCCAACTACCCAGCGAACTATAGTGCAGATTTCCTCTAAAGTCAAAAATAACACACCCTTCGGACACAGAAGCATTAAAAATATACATCTGTTTTATAATCCAGCCTCGGTCCCCTGAAGAGAGTTTTTATAGTGGTTTACCCAATTTATGCAATTATCAGCTTAGTTTTGTAACCTCTATAACTTTTAAAGAATGGTCTGTGTGAAACTGAAATTTTCCAAAACCATATAAAAGGATTCTACATTTTGATCAGTAACCGTCAAAAAATTGCCGTATCAACAAATAAGTTTGAAACAGTTTCTAGAACTTATTCTCAGCCTGCAATGGCACGTAGGCTATGGGTAAGCTTCAAATGCCTCTCTAGAGCTGCTTCTAAGCAGACTATAAATAGATTGAATTTCCATGGTTAAATGTAGAAAAATCTGAAATCTTGGTATTTGAAAATCAATGTAACACTAATGCGTATATTGTTAGATATTTTTCCCCCTTTGGCCATAGTGGCAGTATTTGCATATGCTGAACCACAAATAAATCAATATATTTTAAACATAGTTTGTGATTCAGCCTGTGTACTTGGTTTATATCTGAGTGTTATATGAATTCAGAAAATTGGAATAAGAACACCAGGATTAATCATATATCATCTCTTGAAGTCGGTGGCTATAATAAATGCAATGAATTAAATACTATGAAACAAGTATTTAATGTGGACATCTACAGGATTGAAATAGACGTATGCTAATGAAGTTTTTTTTCTTATAAACCCAAAATGGGAAGGACTATTGTACATTAGGGATTACTAAATAAGAAAATTGGAAGGGGAAACCTAACAGAAATAGGTGAAGGCTTATGAAGATTCCCAACAAGAGTTAGTAATTGTATTTATAAATAAATTGTTGCAAGGATAGATTTAAACCAAGTCCACTTATTACCGGCATATGCAAACAAATTCTACAGTATGAAATCAACTGGCAGTATCTCGAGTGAGTTCAAAATAAACAAATTAAAGACAGAATATTGGATTGTCTATGATTTCTTCCGACATCAGCTAGATATTTTAAATATTTTTCCCAAACACATGCCATTCATTAGAATTGCCAGAATGGCTACTCATTTTTCTTAATCTCTGAATTGACAGGTGATAGTGATTCTTGAGACCAGACCTCCTCCAGGAACAAATGTGTGATGATTCTCCTACTGAAGTTCATTCATAGAGTTTGGTAGCTAAAATTTCAATTTAAATAACAACTGCATATAGAAGCCTCTTGAAATATAAAGTAAGCTATCCTTGGTTTAAAAAAAAAAATCCTTTCCAGCTTCTAATATCTCTCTCAATGGAAAAGGTCGTGGGGGAACCACAATTTTATCCTGACTTGACTCTTCTCAGTCAGAGTTTTGATTGCAATATTGATGTGTAAAATTGCCCCACAGGAAGTTATATATGGTCCTAACAGTATTTTCTGGTGCCAAGAAGAGATCAGGTTGTTTAAAGACTGGATCGTTGACTTGCAATTAAATTATCTTCTCTTCTCCTAAGTGGAAGAAACATGGGATAGAAAATAAAATCAAATTTCTACCAGATACGAACAAGAACTAACTTTCAGAAAAAATGCTTTTTTATTTTGCATTGGTCACAATACATGGATACTCAAGCAGTTTTCATCTGAGTTTAGGGAATGCTCTCTAATGAATACAGAATAACTTTGGTTAGCTAAGTGTGTGTGTATGTGTGTGTGTGTGTATTGCTGTGTATAATATTTATTACATAAATCCACACAATTGCAATCAGGAAAATTACAACAAATTTACATAATTCAACGAACTATTCTTCTTTCAACCCACTTCCTCTTCTGTAATCTAGAACTTTCATTTATGAGGTCCTTTCATAACTAGAGCCCAGACTTGAAAACTGATTGTAGTTTTAGGATATTTTTGTATTGATATTGCAGCGAACTGTCATAAAATCAATTAAATCCAAATTATAAGCAGGATACAAAAATTAAATATACACAGCTGAAAAAATTATGATTTGTAGATATCCAGGAAACAGGATGCTTCATGTATTCGGGACCCCAGGCCTAGGCATATAACCATGACCCCAAGGTCTTACAAAGAGCGAAATGGCACCATCCTAATCTCTGAAAGGAGAATGTTCCAGAGGGCAAGTACTATGGCAGAAAAGGCATTTATCCTAGTCCATGACAGCTGATGTTCCTTGGCTGATGGGACTTGGAGCATGTCCATCCTGATGGGACTGGATTGGACAGATAGAAACAACTGGGAGAAGACGGTCTCTCAGGTAAGCCAATCTCAAGCCATGAAGGGCTTTCAAGATGACAATCAGCACCTTTAGTTGCATCGAGAAACACACCAGCAACTAATGCAGCAGTGTTATATGTACCAAGTACCCAATATCACTTACTATCTGTGCAGCTGCATTTTGTACCAGTTGAAGCTTCCAAATGCCCTTCTAAGGGGAGTTCCACTAGAACACATTAGAATAATCCAGACCAGAGGTCTGTCGCTCACAAGGGCATGAGTGACAATGAGCAGAGGCTCCCTGTCTAGGTATGAGTGCAAGTGGCACATAACCCAAAGCTTCCTGGCCAGAGCTGCCAACTGTTCTTCCAACAAGAGTCAAGGAGGAACCCTAGATTGCATACCGGATCTATCTGGAGCAGTGCCATTCCAGGACCAAAAGTGGAAGAACCTTGGCACTAGAAGGCCCAAACTCCTAGATATAAGTCATATGAAAAACTATTTAAAACTAAATTATATTAGCTACAATTTATTCCAATTGCTGAAGTTCTTTTTTTAAATTTAAACTATAAAATAAGCAAGACTTTAATTTATTTAATAAAAAATAAATTAAACATTATTTTATATCTTTGATTAAAACAAAAAATAAAATTTGAGCAATTGGAATAATTGAAACCTCTCTTATGTCCAAGTTCTAGTGTTCCAGAAGATAGTTATACTTATGTTGAAGTAAAACAGAAATCTTCAAAATTCTGGCTTACTATGAATTAATTTGTCCATTGCTACATACTGCTGTTAATCCTGTTTAAATCCTTCTCCCAGCATGAAGAGGTAAACAAACCATGAAAGATGTTTTGGTAGTTTATTTACAAGGAAACAAGGACCCAGACCTTTGGTTTGTTCCCTCAAACTGGTTGAAAACTTCTGGTTCTTGGCTTGCTTGGCAGAGATAAGCCAGAGGGTTTCAATTCATGGTTCGTGGTAAACAAATCACAGGAGTTTCTGTGCTTTGTTAGTTCTTTCATGGGCAAGAGAGCCAAAGCAAATCTGATCAACTAGAATTTAAATTACTACAAAGTACAAACATGACCACTAGAAGAACATGGTATTGCACGGCAGCATTTTACATTTTTTATCAGAGATTTTACAGCTATTTACAAATGGAATTGCAAACTGGAATGTTTGCACAGGGGTTTTTTTGGTGAATATCTGCTTTTGAACAAAGTTATACATCAATTGATTCCTATAATAATTAAAAGTAATGGTTGCCAACTAAATAAAGCCTTTATATCAACTGGAAGCACAATTCAAAGGCTGATTCAAGTAGTCTATATATCTCTGAAAAAGATATGCTAAAAAGCAAAATGAGAACAGTACAATTCAGGGTTTGTTTGTTTTTTTACTTGACATTCATGCATTATGACATTAAGTAAGCTATCTCACTGGCAAGAGAAATGATCCAAGAACTAGCTAGACATATTTGACTTTGTCCAAGTATAAGAAATTTCCAGAAGCCATGAACATTTGTGTTTTGTCACCTGAAACTTCATAATGCTAACATCTTGTTTTTAATGCCTGGGAGAATTTCCCCCCTGGATTAAGTGAGACATTTATTTATTTAAGAAAATAATACTCAAGGCTATATAGAAATAGTAATAAATATATGTATAAAGAACACATTAAAATGGAGACCTACGCAACAGATAAAACATCTTATGCAGATTGTGTTCAAAGCTTTTTTATCATGCCTCTAATAACTTTAATATGCTGAAGCCTTGTTTAAACAAAATGTCTTTAAATGCAATGCTCTTTTAAGGGGATAAAAGGAATATTTAGTGACATGATATTCCATAATATAGATATTGCCACAAAAAGATACAACTCTATGAACTACTGGGCAAGTACTCTGTCGGAATCTGAAATGCCTGCCTTACAGCTTTTAAGGCAGAGATGAGGAACTTGTGGCCTTCTAGAAGTCCCAGTCAGTACAACCAACAGGTTCCTCATAAATGTTTGAAAAAGCAAATAGTTCTGATTGTTCTGTTATTCTGAAAGCAAATCATTATAGGCTTTAAATGGGTCCTTTAAACTTTTTGAGAAATGAGGAAGTCACTTTCATTCTTGCAAATCTATGTCACCCTACTCCAAAACCACCAATCAAGACCCTCTCTCTTGCGTTTTGGACTACCTGAGGTTTCTGTTCAAGGGCAGCCTCATGCAGAATGAATCCATTCTGGATATAACTTGCATGTGTTATTATGCATTTCCTGTGATCAAGCACATTTGACATATCACCCAAGCTCAAGAAAGGCACTCCTGAGTCCCAAGGTAATATTTCAGAAGCAAATCCAATTTCACGACTCCCCCGCCCGCCCAATAATACTGATTTTTCTACTGAGTAGTGCTCATCATGCAAAACAACATGAACCCCAATTTCTAAATCATCTAATTCTTAATAATATCTGTTTTAGCTCAAATTTCAGTTTGTTCTCCCTCATTCAGATTAATATTTTCAAATATGCGACATTAACATTTTGTAATATTAAATACTGCTCTTCCCTGTACACATAAATGTTAACTGAGTAACTTTCCAGATTTTTTTCTGGGCACTATCTTAGAAAGTCGTGAGAAGAGAGAGAGGATGCATAGAAAGGCAAATTGCTTCTAAAAGCATTTTTAAAAAAATCTCATACATTCTAAAATGCAAATAGTATATATTCTAGAGTTAGCTTTCATATTTTATATGTTTTTATTTCTTGCATTTGTATTAAAAAGGACAAAAATTAATATATTATAATAACTTCATTCCAACAAAATAGCAAGAATAGCAAATTTTAATATTATCAATTACCTTAACTTCTCCCTAAACATTCTTGGCTGTCAAGTATAAAATATACATTTAATACTTCTGTGAAAAATAATTAAAAACACAAGCTCCCACTTGATTAAATATAGTGGATCTGTACCAACTGGCACAGGTAATTTGGCACAAAAATAAACAATGGCAACTCATGAAAAACATAAACCATGTTTCTACAATATCAACAAAAACTATGGCAGCTAAGAAGTCTTAGTTGTTCAATTTCTCCCCATAATTACTCCATTTAAGGCTTTAATGACAATATAGCAAAAGCTTTGTAGGAAATTGCTTTAGAGTACTAGTTGTATATTATTTGAATTTTGATATTGAAAAACTTTCTCTGAAATCTATTTGTAAGTCTATCTTGGCAATTTGTAAAGGAACTGTTTGAAATTGTAAGTTCAGAGTTTAAGTAGCATACTGTGTGCATATTTATAACCAGTGAGTGTGAAAAAATAGATTGGTCAAACACCTAAGCAAATATTTAGAAATATAATAGCAAGTGATAATGAATGTAACTGAAATAGAATCCATACTTTTAGTGGCCCACTTCATACAAAATGCTAAGCCACAATACACGTTGTCTCAAAGGTGCTTTTTCAATAGGCAACTGGACTTTGTTTGTCTTTGAAGACGTTTCTTCTAATCGAAGAAGCTTCTTCATAATACAGGTTGTTTTTGCCATAGTTTGACATAAACACACTCAAAAAAGTTAAATATAATCCATAGTACCATAGCTAGTTCAACCCATCTTATTAAGAATGTGCTTATGTGTGAATCAGGTTATAGGAATACGCACAAAACTTTAATATGGTGTTCCTAAGTTTGCTTCATAGGCATAACTATGTTTTTTTCAAGCCTCAATTAAACCATAGCTTAGTATTATGAATGGATATTTTCTATAAGTCGGATCACATACTTTTCTAAGCTAGCTTTTTCATGGTTTGATGTATAAATTATAATTTGCTGGACTCACACACAATAAATCAAAACCAAACAGATTGTGTTTTACATGTTGTACATTGTTAGATTAGATAATACATAAAGTTTATCGGTGGCTCATTAAGTCATTATTTACTAAACTATTCACAATTGGCTGGATTCATCTATTGTATGCTAAATTTTAATGCAGTCCATTTCATTTTTGCTTAGCATCCTATACAAATATATGAACTGTGATTTGTAAATTTATGCTTTCCTAAGTAAACCCAGGCAGATATGGATTATTCAAATCATACTTAACAAGTGATAGTTTAGCATATCTTAACACAGTAATTGATCACTGTTCATGACACAGTGGTTGAACATTATCTGTGTTTAAAGCAAGTCAGTTGTCATATGCCAACAAATTCACCCAAACCTTAGGTAGAAATTGTTTATCACTCCCTCTTCTTTTAGTTGATATCTCATCAATTTTCTGGTGGCAGGCCCACCCCTGCCTTCCCTCCCTCTGCAAATAACTACAAAGTAGTAGTGGCTCACAAAATCAGAAGAGTTATATCTGAGGTAATGGAATAAAGTTTTTGCTACCTAAAAAGAATCTTACAGGCCTGAAAGGAGTAAAAAACACAAAATAGCTACAGCTATGTTCCTACATTCAATTTCCTAGCGATGCAATAGCCCTTTAACTATAATCTAACCCAGTGGTCACCAACTGGTGGTCTGTGAGAAAATTTTGGTCGCAGAAAAATTCTTTACGTTTTTATATTGCACTAAATACTATTTATATTTTTTAAAAATTCAAATTAGTGGTCCACGGGATTTAAAATTATGCATTTAATGGTCCCTGAGGTCCAAAAGGTTGGTGACCCTGATCTAACCTATAGTCCCAATTTACTCCATACTAAGTCATATCTGCCTCTGTTTAACCAGTGAGAAATTATGCTACTAATTGTGGTTAATTATCTTTCAGCTAGCTCAGTTTCCACTGTTCATGGAAATGGACATTTGAAACCAAGGTTTACAGTAATTTCAAAATCTGGTTTTTTCAAATTGAAAATAGCTCTAAGTTGGCAAAACACATATGGCTTCGGCTAAGCCTCTGTCCCTGCTTAATGAGGTATGTGCACATGATGGGATAAAGAATCAGTATGTAGATGTTCTTTAGCCCTTTCTAGTGAGTTACTAATCAATGCAAACATGACTTTTAAAAAAAGATTCCAAATAGAGTTCCTCTGTACTTCCAAATCAACAAAGCTTGGGAAACATTCAATAGTAATTGTTAAAAGCCAGTTTTCAACTATCCTGAGACAAGGAACAGAGTGGCTGAAAGGACCTCATCTCTGCTTTCAAAGATCCCCAAACACTTACGAAACTTTCCATTTTACTATAGCTTTTGAAAACTACTTCCAAGACTACTAACATTTATTTCAGAGATGCCCACTCAATATGTCCATCATTTAAAACATTGACAAGCTCTTGGTAAGGATGAAAATTGTGTTTTTTGGACTTGGCAAAACCTTCACAAAATGACCTCTGGCATATTGTAGTGTTTATTACTATGAACTTTGAGGCATGCAAGTGTTCAGATAAACTATCAGAGTTTAAACCAAATTGGACTACTAACTTAAATATACACAAGCGGCTAGGCCGGAGAATTAGTCTGTATGTATCACCAACATATAAACAGGTACGAAACACACACACACACAAAAACAAATTGCAGAAAAACCAGGGTCAACGACCATGGTTAATGTACAAAACTAAAATAATACCTTAAAAGCAAGAAATGTATTTTTATTCCACAGAAAGCCATGAGACTTAAGCGTAGGAATAATAGAAAGGGGCCATAACATTCCATTTGCAATTAAGTAATTGGGGGGGGGGGGAACAAATGACTTTTTAATTGTGTAGTATTGCTGTTTTTCTTCAGCCAAATCAACACAAAATAGACCTGTAGTGGGTTTGCAGGGACAAGGCCGGAATCGTAAGTAGAGATTTTATAAAGGGAGATGGGAGAAGACCAGGTTAATAGAGGATAACCTCACCTGGCAGTTCTTCCTTGTTTTACTGAGCTCAAAAACACCTTTTTACATTATCAAAATAAATGAATTTGTACTATCTGGAGATACCTTTAGAAGTAAGCAGTGTAAACATCTGATTCCCTTTTTTAAGGAAGACATCAAAGAAAACATGTTTTTGCTTTGCAACTCCTCCTCCAGCCTTTCAGAAACCACGGGAGAAGACCCATCGGCTGGGGCTCTCCTTTGCTTTTACTTTGGAGATGGCGTGGGGGTGGGGAAAAATGAAATAGACGATGCCTTTACAACCGGAAAAACAAAAAAGCTACACATAATCATCCAGCCCTACGAATGATAACCTCCTCTCTTTTTCCCCGCTCTCCAAAGCCCCCACCCCTTCTACTGGAGAGGGAAAATCTATTCTAGAAGCCTGTAGAGATATGCGAAGGAAGAGATGGGGGTGGGGAGAGAATCTCCCGGCGCCCCCCACTACAACGATTAGAAGATTGTATATCATTTTATAAAGCTACATTGTATTCTGTAGACGTGCTCTGCAGACGCAGGAATAGAAGGCTGTTTGGGGGGGCAGAACTGAATTGGGGGAGCAGTGGAAAGAGATCAGTGCTACTACCCAAGGAGGGGGGGCACGGTTCCCCTTCCCCCCAGTTTTTTTTCGCCCTGTCACAGTCCTGAGTTGCAGGTAGAGAGAGTTAAGAGATTTAAAGAGAAATTGCTACATTGTAACAAACTCACCGTGATGTTTGAGCAGCAGTCAGCGCGGGGTCTCCGAGACATCCCCGCACGGGCTCCGGAGGCAGGACCCTAGCAGGCACAGACTCATAGATGGTCAGCTCAATGCCTGATTGCAACCGACGAAGGTTTCCTCTGAAAGATAAAAAAAATAAAAAAAAATAGATGAAGAAAAAGCCGAAGCGGGCGGAAAAAGGTAATAAAAAAATAAAAAAAACACCAGCGGGCAGTTTTATTTGTACATTTTCAGCGAAACCTTTTTTTTACACAATAAATAAATAAATAACCTCCTCCCCCCTCCCACTCGGCTTAATTTGCATTGGTGCTGCCCCACCCCTCTGGCTCTTTCAAAATACTGTCGCCGCACGCGCGCACGCTCAAAAGGGAGCATTGTAGCGAGACGTCCGTCGGCCGGGCTCGTCGAGGGAAGGGTGCGTGAAAAGGGGCAGGCGCCGCCAGCGGAGCTCCCCTCCGCCCCCGGGCGGACGCCTTCGGTTGTGTCCCTCGGCCCCTTTCCGGCAGGCAGCACGGGCTTTGCGCGACCTGCGGACGGCGTTTTGGAGCGGCGGAGGAAAGGACCCTCGGAACCCTCGTTTCCAGAAAGCTCTTGCGGGGAGGGCGGATACTGATGGGGTTCGAAGACAAAATAAAGAACGAACCTTCAAGGGGGGAAAATAGGATATTGGGGGGCGGGAAGCTCAGCTCGTCCGTCGTTTTAACTCCATCTCAACCCTAGGCGTGCTTTATATGGAGATCACATTTTGGACTTTTGCAGGATCTACTTAGAAATTAATATACTTGGGATCCCATGGAATCAAGGGATGGACCCTGGGGCGGGGAACGGAGGAATAAGGCAAGCCTGGGTGGTATAAGCCTTATTTCCCCCAATTTCTGTCACCGTACATAAATCTGACACGGGGGGGGGGGGGGATATAAAGCTCCGAGTTTGACACTAAAGGGAGAAATCACTGCAGTTTTCTTGGCAGTGCTATAAAAGTGGTTTTTAGTTTAATCTCCAGCCTGGTGATTTCCTAGTGGTCTCCTTTCCAACCACTAGGCACGCCCAAACATACCGTAACTTTAAACCTGCTTTATTCTACTAAACATTTCAGAGTTTTTTTTTTTAAATTACCTTGGTTTATTTACCTATGGAGAATATGCTCAATTTAATTTTGGGTTCACTGAACTCTGAACCAACTACACAAATTGAGTTCATAATACTCGCTGGTAGTTAACTCAATAGTTGGTTTCTGGATCTTCTAATATAGGGACACAACTATAGGTATCACATTAAACAACAACAGTTCCGTCAAGTGTTTGGGAGTATATTTGACTGAAATAAAGAAGATAGTCTGCATTGAATTGCAGTTTAGAAACACCCAATACATAAATATGGATGTGTGTCTATTGTGCCAGACCATCGTTTGTTTAAACAGAACTACAATGACTGGATTCACATCATGCGTTAAACCAAACAAGTGATATTTTGGTTTAGCATGATGCGTGGATCCCTCTGCTTGGGGTTTGGCTTAACACATACGTGGAAACACAGAGCCTCTGAGCCTCTCGTCGGTTGCTTTATTGCCTATTGTTTTATCCAAATACAGTAGCGGTTCTAATAGGTTTTGTGCTTGGTGAAGTGTAAGTCAGGGCCTCTTTCCAGAGGACAAAGGGCTACGGGGTCAAGGAAGGGGCATTGACATGTACGTGTAGGGCAGCAGGTATCGCACCTAATCCCGAACACGTTGACCAGGAAATAAATCTGATGGAATAAATAACATTAATCAAATTCAATGAAATAAATGTTATTAGTTTAGGAAAATCGTTCAAGTAGTCCAAAGACAGAAGGCTGGCTGTTTGGAACAACCCACTTGTATTTATCCAAATAATTGCCATTTAATGCTTAACCATATAGATTAGTACTACGGCTACAGCCTCAAAGCTTTTCACATTTCTAACCTATGAGAAATGTGTGACTGGGTCACTACTGACTTTTATTGAAAGAAACACAAACATAAAGTTGATTTTATGGATTCATTTATATTTGGCAATGCTGTTAAGAGGCCAGTTTCTGCACGAATCCACTGTAAAGGAAACACTTTCCAGGTTTTATAACTTAGTACCCAAACGAAATAAAATGCAGTATCTCACTTTTATAACCAACAAATTAAGCCAAAGTAATGAAGGAGCATTCATGGCTGCTCTGCACTACTACTTTGTTAACTGTAGTGTTGTATTACAGTACAAAACTACAGTAAAGAAAACTGAAATCATCGAAGCAAAAGAGGACCTTTGGCGGGCTCTCTGCGGATGTTCTTAACTCTGGTGGAACGGTCAAATCGAGCATCTTCTTAAAACAAGCATTGTTATCAGGCAGCTGAAAGCACAACTCAGGAAAGGGTCCTTGGCGTACTAATTAAAAACTGGTTTCACCGGAGAGAGCGCTCTCCTGATTGGCCAAAAGTGAAGCGGATCAGAAAGTAATGGGATGGGCTAAAAGCAGTACTCGTCACCCTGATTAGACAGGTTAAATGTGATTGACTATTGCTGGTAATTAAAAAGAGGGTGGAACTTTGTAATGTTTATACTCTGTAATTGGCTGGATTTGAAATGTCTTTGAATTCTGTACTGTACATACTGAGGGAGGGGGAGGCTTAATGTATAAAAAGCCAAAGCTAAGAGTAGAGCGTGGTGACAGACTTCGGTGTCTTTGGTGAAGCAGGCTGCTGTATATCAGTCTCTCTCTTCTCTCCCTCCCCTCTCCCCCCACTTTCTCTGGGAAAGAGTTTTACCCAGCATTTTTCACAGGGTGGAGAATTAAAAATGGAAGACTGTAGGAGGAACAGATTGTAGAAGATGCTATTAAATTGCAACCTAATTTTAAAGATTGTGACAAAGAATGGTACTCTAGAACCATCAATACTATAATTCAAAATGAAAATTATTGAATCTTCATTTGCAAGGTGGCAATAGTCTCAAATTTATTTTTCTGGATTACATTTGCTTTGTTAATTATGCCCTGTGTTAATATATATATATTACAATTGGTTTTTTTTTCATCTACCAACAGTGTCAAACTGGCAGCCCGTGAGCTGGATGTGTCATGTGCAGGATACACCCACCCCAGCTCTGCAAAGGCAAAAAATGTGATATGTCATGATACATCATGTGACGCAATCAAGATTGACACCCATGATCTGGTCTCTCTATAGAGAAGTTATGAGCTTTCAAGCCACTGCATGGGATTGAGGAAATCAGGACTTTGCAATGGGACTAGGCAAGGATGT
>JANHGD010009368.1:26998-37622 GCA_027560375.1 Imantodes cenchoa | reverse complement strand
AAAACTGTTCTTGTGTCTAGTTGTCTTGGTGTGCAGTGCTCTATAGTGACGTTTTGAGGGTAGGAGTTGAAACAATTTATGTCCAGGATGTGAGGGGTCCATAAATATTTTCACAGCCTTCTTTTTGACTCGCGCAATATACAGGTCCTCAATGGAAGGCAGGTTGGCAGTAACTGTTTCTTCTGCAGTTCTGATTATCCTCTGAAGTCTGTGTCTAATGAGATATATTACATAAAGCTATCATAGAATCAAAAAGTTGGAAGAGTTATTTAGGTCATTGAATCAAACTTATTGCTCAACGCAAGTCCAAATGTACAGTAATTTAGCATGTAATTCATAATTTACTTTAAAAAATCATGTTAAAGCATTCCTGAGATACTGTTTTTACATTCAGTGAAACAAAGCCCATCACTTCTATGTAATTATGTATTCGCATATTTGGAGATGTTTTTAATATACAACTGGAATCTATCTTTATCTAATCTTAAAGCCATTAATTCCATATCCTATATTATGGAACATCATCAAACTTTCTTCAGTGTGTTATATGTTCAAGTGCATGAAAAATACTGTCCTTTATTACTCTCAAGGCTTTATTCCCCCTTTTTTTTTTAACCCCTCTCTTAGTTTCTAACACTGGGGTACCATATTTGAAAAAAAAAATACAATGTGTTATTGATCACATTGTCAACTGTAGCAACCTGATTCTATATCTGACACTGATCCTCCAAATAGCCTTCTTGCCATCCAATGCACTCCTGATTACCTGCACCTGGAATGGACGAATCCTTCTCTCCCCCCAACACTCCTTGTTCTTGGTACTGCATAGATTTCTAATCTTTTGATGGGTCTCATTGCCTTTCTCTTAACCTGTTCCAGTTCATTTTCTTAAAATTGTAGTACCAGAATATCCCAAAGGTGCTTTTTAAAATAACAACTGGACTTTTTTTGGTTTTTTGAAGACGTTTCACTTCTCATCCAAGAAGTTTCTTCAGTTCTGAATGAACTGAACTGAATTGAAGAAATTTCATTCAGAACTGAAGAAGCTTCTTGGATAAGAAGTGAAATGTCTTCAATAAAAAACAAAGAAAGTCCATTTGTCTTTTGAAAAAGCACCTTTGGGTCAACCATGACTTGGATGATTGAGAATCTCCATACACTTTTAGTACCAGAATAGGACAAAGTACTCAAGATGGGTTATGACCAGAGCAAACTAAAACAAAACTGTAAGTTCCAATTGCTTGAAAAGTATTGTTTATTACAACGTAAAATTGCATTTGCCTTTTCCCCCCAACAATATCACATTGCTGACTAATGTTCAGTTGGCAATCAATTACTGTTCCAAGCTTTTATGCGCAATTATTACTGCCAAGCCAAATTTCCTTTCTAAATAAACACATTTGATTTGTTTCGTAAGTGAAGAAATCTGCATGTTGTACTGCTATTATCAGCCCATTTCTCTACGTATCAAGATTACTTTGAATTTTCTGTCTTCTAAGATATAAGCTATCCTACACAATTCTGTTTTATTCAATTTCTTTTTAACTAGGTCCATTAAATGTCACATCAATGTTTCCTAAAAATGATACTCTCCAGATATATAGAATTTCAACTTCCATAGTTTTCATACCAGCTGGAGGGTTATGAGTGCAGAAGTCCAACACATGTAAGATAGAGATAGAGAAAAATTGTTAAGCATCTTTGCAATATGCATGTCAACATGTGTTTATGTTGATTAAATATAATATTGAGCAGTACATTTCTTTTATTTGTTTTGCTACTTCTCTTTCAGCTTCCAGAGGTTTTTAGCTATTCATTATCTAAATTTGCCCTATTTATCCCAGATTTCTCAAATAACAGCCAGATTATTATGAAAAGAGCTTGCTGATAGTAAGGTTTTTGAATTGCTTCAGTGATTGCCATAGGTAGGACTATTCTGGAAAATAGCAACAGCTGCACAAACTGGCTTTTAAAAAATATTTTGAAATAAAATCTGTAATACTGAATCTTTTTGCTTATCAAATGTCAGAAACTATGTTTACTGTAAAGCTTCTGCTTTTAATGCCTCTGAATTTACAGTGTTAGAAAATATTCATAATCATCACCAATAGTTCACCCATGCCTGCATTCAGCCGAATGAAAGAGAGAGCATATAGCAGTCATCAACTTTCATTAAAGCTAAATATAGCAATGTGAAAAATAAATATATTGGAGGGGGGGCAGATTTATCTTTAATACAATGTTGTTCTCACTGTAATCTGTGTGTTCATTTTTTTTCCTTAAGGGGGTGTGAAGTATTTAGGAAAACTATCATGACAAAAAGAAAAAAAATGGGTTAAGATGGCGTTATCTAGCGTATTTCATAGCCACAATATATATAGTGTGAAGCAAAGTACACAATCATCAGAGTTGACTCAAAGGGGTTTGTTAGAATGGAAGTTTGGGATGTTGTCTACCTCATGGCCTTCCCATTCATCAGCAACTGAATTCTTTGACAACTGGACAGAAAAAGGACCAAATTTAGAGAGAAAGAGAAGGAAGCAAATTCAAAAATGAGCTGGATCATTCTGGAGGTTGCAAGAAAAAAACAGAATGGGACAACTTACCTCAGCCAATTTTCCACTCGCCGTGGCCAATTCACTGTGGCAATTTGCCATGGCCACCTTGCCACAGGACAACTTGCTGTGGGAAAATTCAACAATTCAAGTTAATTATTTAAAATTATTTTTAAAAGTATTACATTTTTTGTCATTCACATTTTATTTTGTCCCTTCTTTGGCATCTTTTCTTTAATGATTCTATTTAACTATTTCTTCAATGTTAGGATAACTCTTGTCACACAGCAAGTTGGCCATGGTGAGTTGTCCTGCGATGAGTTGGCTGCAGCAAGTTGGCTGCAGTGAGATGGCCATGACGAATTGTCGTAGACCCGAAAGAGAATCTGGAAACGTTGTCTCAATACCTTCTTATGGAAGAGGCATTGAATTTAAATTGTTGCTGGTAGTTCCATTCTCAGCCCCATTCCTGGTCATATGACCCAGGACATGGCTATGTAGTTTTCTGTGCTTCCTAGATACAACACAAGAGGATAAACAGATACACATGTGCATGGTATAACTTTGTTCTTTTTCTTACTGCAATGGCCACTTCTGGTAAAGGGACCATCCCAACATTAAGAAACGATTCTGTATGCTGTCCATCTTTATGCTTTATCTTTAAAAAATACTAAGGGCCCACTGATCAATATTGGGAAACTTGTTTCGCCTCATAATGCAATATCTTAAGTGTACACTTGAAATTATGTTTGCCACCATGGAGTACTACTTAAAAACTGTACTATTTTAAGGAACACTTGAAGCCAGTTGATTAACACAATGAATGTAAGTAAGCATTTGGAGCTGTACTGCCCAAAAAAAAAGCTGCTTGAATTCTTATTATCAAAAGATAACTATAACAGGTCTATGAAATAAAAATTGTTTGCTTAAATGCAAAACAACCATATTTATCAAAATGGCATTGGAATCTTTTTACACTCCAGAATGTTTTTCTTTGTCGAATAGCAATTAATCCATCAGCTGGGCCAAAGGTTAAGCAACCTGATCCACAATATTTTATACAGTAATGTCAAAATACAGTCCATAACAAAGTGGCTTTTCTAAAACCGAACCAAAGCAAGCCAAACCATATCAATAATGCCATACCTACTGTAAGAGCCACTGTGCTATCATAGTTGAGATTTTAGACTAAGCAGCAAAAAAGGGAAATGACTTTGGTTCCACTCTATTCTCCACCATGGAAAGTCACCCCATGAATTTACTGGAGTGACTTTGAACTAGTCATTAATTCACAGTCCAACCTATCACAAAACATTGCCATTTGGTAAGAAAAATGGAGAAGGCACCACTATATACTGTTAAGATCTTGAGCGGATGAAGGATATTATCTAAAATACAGTTTTAAAGCAGCTACATGTACAGACATTTTCCTGGGCAAAGTTTCTGTTGAACCCTATAAATCTAGATAGAATTTTTGAGTTCTTCGGTAATTTAATCACCTTAAATTACATTACAAATTACAGTAAGGCTACAGTAATCCCATAAACATTTAGCAGGGAGTAAATCGTAGTCAGATTAATGGATATTAATTTGCTATGGGACTCAAATAAGATATCGTTATTAATTTCCCTAATGCTAATAGGGAAACTATTTGTAAAGTAGAAGAAATATGAAAAATGGTATTTAGTTTAGTTGACCTTCCTTCAAATAACAATTTCTGCCATTCCTTTTCTTTATCATAACCACATATACATTCTCCTCATTGTGGAAAACTTCAGAAAAATATTCAAAAATACATTATCCTTGAAACAAGAAACTTGGTTTATCAATGTGGTTCATGTTGCGCCTCATTGCCAAGTACTGATTGGCTGAGTCCTTCTGTGCCAAAACAATACATTTGCTATGAGTACAGGTGAGAGGTGCCTGGATGGAGACAAGCCATGCTTTCATTAACTGGATTGCATTTAGCAGAAGAACTACTTATTATGTTTATAATTCTTTAACTGCTAAATAAACCCAAAGCGGGGAACAAGAAGAAACCTTTCTAAGTGGAATAGGGGAGAAGAATGACATTCTTCATGACCTATAGAAAAATAGGCATTATCTGTCGTCTACAAACTGCCCTTGGAACATCCTTGTCATCATGCAAAGTCATTTTTATTCTCCCAGGCCTTTTAAATAATAATGCTGATGCTAGGTTCCTCTTGATAAGCTCGACCGTAAACAGGCACAACCAGCATTCAAAGACATGCAAGCTTTTTGATAAATATATTTATAATAGAAAATGCAGCCATTATGAAATAATTTTGGTAACTGTTGTGTCTTCAATGCAAGCCCTATTTATAGTGAAATTGAGGTTTAAATTCTTGGGCCTCTTTCTCTCTGTTGTACAATGTAATATACTTAAGGATTTGGGAGACAGTTTCTGCTTTGAAATTGTTTTAGTAACAGACTAAATCTGCTTTCAGCTATATTCTTCTAATCTTGAAAGAACTGGCTCGCATACCTAGTGTGTTTTTTGTTTTACCTTCAATTGCAGCTTCTTCTTTGTTATTGTTTATTCCTTATATTATGCTATATGTTTTATGATTTCTTAGTGTGTGTTTATTGTAAATTATAGGCATTACTTTTATTTTTCTATAATAAACTGCTCTGAGTTTTTCTTAAAGAAGCAGCAACATATAGATAATGTTGCTTTAATTTAATTTATTCAATTAGGAACCCACTTGACTTAAAAAAACGACTCTGTGTGGTGTGCAATAAATAAATAAATACATCTTTCCCTTTTTTGTTTTATTTACTTTTAACTTTCTACCTATAAGATGATTTGTGACGTACATATAAAAAGAGGTTTTTTTGGGTAAAATTCAAGTGCTCTATACTTTTTTCTTTTCATACAGGCATTAATTTCTTTAACATCCATAAGTTGTTGTAATCTTAAATTATTTTGTTTTATCTTCATATTTTCTGTTTGCATGGGGAGAATTAAGTTTAAAGCACTGATTCTGTACCTTACAGCCTTGGCCATGAGCTTTGCATAGCCAGAGAGAGAGATCTTGTCTTCCATGTGTTCAATGAGGGCTTATAATTTGTTTCTGTGATTAAATGCCACTATTTGCACTGTCACAGCCAATCAGTACTTCGCTGAAATAATAGTAATAGTACTGATAATGATGACAATAATATAAATAATAGAACTGTCATACCACAGGTATATTTTGTCCAACAAATCTTATTAATGGGTTAGCAGTGAGGTTGAGTAACTAAAAGAAATATTTTACTGAACAGCAGTCTTGAAATAGGTAACTCTTCCTCTGTTTTGCAAAATTATATAAGTCTAAACCCTCAATTCTGAAGGTTTGTGTATCACAGCATCATTGTGTAGGAAAAAGGAAAGAGTTTGAAGAATGAAAAAGGAAGGCAGGAAGTCTTTCTTTTAAGTGTTAAGCTTGCCTTATAATTGGATTTGCTAGTTGATAGTGAAAGAAAGCTTTGATTAGCTGCTTCCCTATAGCTAAGGAAACTTATATGAAACTTTGGGTTGAAACCAATTATTTACATTTCCATAGAAAATGTCATTATTAGTACATTTTGGTCTGTAACTGTTATTCTAATGTGTTGTGGGATGGCTCCTGCATGGCTTGGTAATGATGCTGGAGAAATCATTTAAAGTACATTTAAAGAAGAAAAATAGCATGTGCATATTTAGATAACTCTAAGTACTGGGCTCTCTGGGGAAGTTGTACACTCCTTCCTCACCAAGGTAGTTTATTTGCGCATAAAGATTTATGTTGCTGAAATAAAGTTGTGTTGCATAGGAAGTCCTCAGTAACATGCCTTGAGATGTTGAGTGAAGACTGAGTGAAGCAAACTTTCAAGTCTTGGCATTCTCTATATGTCTTAGCATTCTTCACATGTATGGATTTCATCTCTTAGAATTTTCAGTTTTCACATGGCTATTGCTGAAAATGCTGGGAGTTGATGTCTACATGTTTGCAAGGCACTGATGTTAAGAAAGCTGACCTAAATATTCCAGTAGAGCATCTTTGATGTAGGTTAGTTGAAATTTTATCTGTGCTGAGTTTCAGTGTTTACATCTAATAGACAAAGGGTTAATTTTCTTGAAATTCCATCTTTCTTCCTGTTATATGAAATGCATATTTCTGTTGATTGAGGGAAGTGCTACATACAGTAGTTTTTTCCCTAAATTAGAATAAAAGAAAGCTAACAAAGATGTCTCTTTTGGAGCATGAAATGTCCAAAGTATTAATTATGTTAAATACATTATTCATAAATTATTGATATACTTATAGACTGCCTTTTATTCTAATAAACACCAGAGTGTTGTACAATAAACTTGCTACAAGGAATCTTACAAAATAAAACATATAATAATGAAATATACATAATCAAGCTGAGAATTAGTTAACCCCAAACAAGTAAATGAAAACCTTTCATAATTGCCCATTGAAAGGCAAATAATACAGGATGCAAAAATAATTTTAGAAGTTACCACTAAAAACATTTCAACATACTTAAAATATATTAAAGGAATAAGATACCAGGTTGCCATGATAAAAAACACTTAAGAGATAAGGAAGCAACAAATGTCTGGGCAGAAAAGTTAAAATTTGCCTAAAGAAAGATTGAGCAATGTTGAAATAGTTATTTGGTTCTCTTTCCTGTAGATATGAATAGATCAAAAGTTTGAACGGCTATGTCAATGTCCAGTCTGTGTCAGCGTTATGTGTAGCATCCTATGAACTTGCTCTTCAAAGTGTCAATATTCTGAATAGTCACCTATTCTGTTCAATATAGAACAGCCTTTTGCAGGGCTAGCCAGAGAAGCAAACTGATCCATGTTTCATCACTTGTCTTGAAATAATTGTCTTCTGGGCATAGCATACCTGTTCAAGAGACCTGGGGAGATCCTTTAAATGACGACACTTGAAAGTGTGGAGCAGGGGGAAAAATACACAAAAGGGTAGCTAAAATGATAGCTGTCCTATAAGGGAAAGTGACAGCACTTAAGTTGCCTAAAGAAATATATTGCAAAAGTGTAGAACCAAATCAATTACTGAATCAGAACATCATCTGTACAACAAAAATATCGGCATCTGGGAGTTTTTAATTTTAAGAATTCAGGTAAAGGGCGATATGGTCAAAGCATATAAAATTACGCAGGATATGGAAACGAGTGGGGGTTTTTTCTCTCTCATACATTGGAAACCTTCAGTCTCAAAAGACTATGTATTGTGCTCTGGAAAGAGTCCCTAGAATAGCATCTAGTTTGGCTAAAAAGGCCAATCCAAGAGTGGCAAACCCTTCCACACTGAGGGCAGATCCATTCTGTCCCCTGCCCGGCCCCCAGATTTCACTGGTTCTCTCTCATAGAACTTCTAAAAAAAGGTGACTACTGAGACATGAAGTATAACAAAAAGAAAGACTTCTTGACCCTAGCTTGGGTGAAGTTCTGGTTCATGATTTAATGGCACAGGTGAGGCTGCCAAAAGCAGCCCTATCCTCTCTACTCCCAGGTAGGCAAGGAAAAGCCTGGCTCCTTTATAAACTACCTGGAGATGTTAAAGGAGATGCAGCATATGCGTTTTCTAAGAAAATAAAATGTCTGAATAAGATCTCTCATTCCTTTTCTTTAGTGGAACCAACTGGGCACCATCCATTGCTGGTGCTTCTATCTAATTCAATACCGAAAGGAGAGGATAATGTGGTGGCAGCAATATGTGTGATGGTCTGTTTGGAGGATGCAGGCTTTCACCTCCGCCCGCCCAATAATTCCAATCTCTGATACTGTGCTTGCCCAGCCCAAAGTTTCAATTAGGGGATTCATTTTCCCCAGGTATAATCATGGCTTTAAGAGGGGACTAAATCAGTGAATGGAAGGTAAATTCACTCATTGTTGGCTGCTAATTATAATAGTAATGTTCAGCCTCCAGGAATAGAGCCCACATGCCTCTAAATGACAGATGCTAGGAAACAAGAGGAGAGGGAGTGTAATTTGTTCTGCAGTTCTCAGCATTCTTATGTTCTTAAACATACATGCATGCAACAGCTACATTAAAAAAAAATATTGGTACTACTCTAAAACATGCACTTTATGGTGACCAAGCAACTTTTCATTCTTCTATACATGTTCATAAGTTTTAGTCAGCTAGGAATAGTGGAGCTCATTCCCTTTCTCTTAAGAGCAGCCTATCTCACAGACAGGACGAAAGATGGGGAGGCCCCAACATTAGAGAAAAGGCTGAACAAAAACAAAATAAGTCAATCAACAAGGCGGCTAATAGGCCCCGCAACCTGCTTCTCACTGCATGTGCTTTGGAATATAGACAGTGCGTGGTGTAAAAAGCTGAAGATCTCAATCTAGTTCTCAAATCGGGATGGCCATTCAGAGCTCTCCTTCTCAGCTCAACCTATCGGCTGGCTGATTTGCCCATTCTGCCCGGATCATAACTCTCCGTCATTTCAGGGTGCAAATACAAGAGTGGCTGGAAGAGGGTGTCGGTGATCCCGCCCGTCTAGAGAGATGAATCCCAGCCCGGTTATTTACTTATTTATTTAGTTAGTTGCCGTGCGAATTCAATTAGCAGCGTGAAACATTTGCTGCGGTTTTTGTTTACCGGTGGCAGTTTGTCATTAGTTATAAGTAGAGTTCCATCTGCCAGTTAAACTACAGGGCGAATTGAGAGAAAATTAGCAGGAGAGAGAGAGGGGGGGGCGATCGGAAGGAAGGAGTAAGTGAACTAAATTCCGCCTGGCTTTATTGGAGAAGGAGCGGGGCCGCCGTGGGGCGTGCTGGTTGCTTCTGGCTGCACGGGGAAACGCCGGGGAGGTGAGAACAGCACACGCGAGGACTGTTGGCACGGTTGGCAAACCCAGGAGGCTCAAGGATGTGTTACCAAACGCGCGAGAGGGAGGCAGGGTGTCGTGTTCAGTGAGAGATAAACAGAAGATGCTGGACGCCTGTTGTTTTTTTTCCCCCCTTATTCTGCAAGCTCTTCCCTTCAAACTCCTCCAGATTGCTTCCCTGCTTCTGCTCCACGACTCTCCCCGTCTCTTTCTCTCCCCCATTGTTCTCCTCGTTTCCTTGCTTTTGATGCACAGACGTTGTCACATTCCGTTGACTCGCCCTTCTCTTCCGTGGTGTTTTTTTTAAAAAACATTCACGCCTAGTGAGGCTTTAAGCCAGAGCCAACAGCCTCTCGGGCGAGTTTTAGTCATGTGTGAAGCTCAGTTTGATCGAGCGCTCCTTTTCTGCCTTTTCACTCTTGCAAAAGATTAATAGGTGGCGTCACGTTGCTCCCCTGCTCCTTTCCGCAGGAGGGACTTAAAAGGAACAACGAGCCCCCCACCCACCCCAAGCTAATCACTTTCGATAAGAATTTTCCTCTCCCCCCCCCCCCAAAAAAAAGAAAGGGGGGAAAAAAGAAGGGGGGAAGATAACCGTGCAATCTACGAGCGGTGGCAAAGACTGGGGAAGGCTAGAGATGCTTCATACTGCTAACAAGGGAAGGAAGGCTTCCACCGAGACAGGTAAGCAGTGCCTGAATGGGAAGGATCGGTGGTGGGGGGAGAGAGAGACAAGCTGTTGGTTTGCAACGCTTTTCAGCCCGGGAAAACCTCTCCGGTGGAGGATAGCAAGGGTCTTATGCCAGCTGTCTTTTGTTCGTGATGTAAAGTACCTGTAGTGACTGATGAATTGGAGCGTAGTAAAGATTCAGTTGAAAATGCGTTTGTGTGGCAGGCAGCTACGATCTGAAGGACTCCCCTCCGCGCGCGCACACACACACACGCACGCCCCGCTTGTCTTTAATTGTTATTTTCACCGCGGACTTTTCTAAAAACACAAAGCAGGAGTTTGGCGGAAGGTTATACCCAGGGCTGGAGGAAATCGCCACCGCTTGCAATCTTGCTGGGAGCGGGCATTCTGCAGTTTGATGCCCAATTGATCTTCATGCGTTTTCCAAGAGGGATTTGGGCTAACTGCTCAGGCTAGGTGTTGGCGAGGCTGGGTTGATCCAGCATCGCTGGTAAACCATGACAGGTGGGCG
>JANHGD010009364.1:11034-22585 GCA_027560375.1 Imantodes cenchoa | reverse complement strand
GAATCAGCATATTGCCTCCAACAATCTGGGTCCTCATTTTACCCACCTCGGAAGGATGGAAGGCTGAGTCAACCTTGCAGCCTGCTTCTGTTTTAAGAAAGCCTCTACTTTGCTAATAACCGTCTCTAAACTCCTACTCCATGCACCTTCACTGCACCTGCAAGCCTCCCGACCTTGATTATGGATCTGGACTGGCTGATAAACCTTCTATAATGTTTTGACCTTTGGATGTAGCCTGACCATTTTTCTGTCCAGTGTTTTGGATTGGAACTTTTTAAAGGAAAGGTACTAACTTTAGCAGACTTGTTTCTTTACTGGTGGGCCTGACATTTTGTTTACTGCTCATTTATTTTACCATTTAGCAAAGTTTTGTAACTACCTCTCTGTGTCCTTGCCTAGGACAGGACACTTACACTGCTACTTGCTGCACTCTCCCAAAGTTAGCACGGTTGTTTTGTTTTTTGCATGCTACCCAAGAAGCCGCAGCCTGGCTTAGTGGCTCCAGTCCCAACTGTCCTGAACACCCTCCACTCAGAGGCGGTATTCAGCTGGTTCGGACTAGTTCGCCTGAACTGGTAGCGGAAATCGCAAGTGGGCCCGCCCACCCATCCCAGCTCTATGCTGTCCTATTTGTGCAAGTTTTTGAGGCCCGGCGCATGCACGGAAGGCCCATACATGAGTAAAGCGCATGCGCGGGAGGCTGTGTGTGTGTGTGGAGGTGGTGCTTGCAAGCATAGTAAACATACACGTTTACATTTAGGGAAGGTAAGTGAAAACCATCCCTGCCTTCACTCTACCTCAGAAGCCTTCCAAAACCTTATGAGGGCCAATTTGCTTAAGGGCAGTGTAACCTCAGCAAAAAAACCAGGCTCAGTCAGCAGCTGCTCCACGAAGGGCCAGGCAAGGTGTGCTTGGTCAGCAGCAGGAGCAAGAAGACGAAGATCAGCAGCAAAGCATGGAGTGGCTGGAAGTGCAGAGTGCAGGAGAAGCCAAAAGAGATGATGGGAGATGAGAGAGGGGGGGGGGAGAGGGAGAGAGGAGTTGCCCAAACTCTAAGTTCTCTGAGATTCTAAGTGCAGGTGGGCTACCAATTTTGATCACATGACCATGAAGGTGCTGCTGTCGCTGTAATTTCTGGTGCAGGGGTAAGTACAATTTGTTCAGCACTGCTATAACTTCAAACAGTCGCTGAAGAAATGGCTATAAGATGAGAAGTCTCCGTATATGGCTTGTCTGCTATAAAAATGCTTATCAGGTTGTGTTATGTGGTGACATTTCTGTTGCAAACTAATTCCTAAAGATAAAGCCAGGGTTTCCTTCTGTACTGTTGAGCTGTGTTGTGCCTAAAGTGAAAGTGCAGGTGGAAAATGCACCACACATTTCTCAGGGCAAGTTCCTTCCAGTAAAGCAAAAGAGCAATTTTAGACATAAAATAATCAACTTGGGAAATAATACAAGATTACTTCATAGTTGGGAACAGCAGCCAACACAGTGGTCATTTGGTGTGGTAACACCCTTCGCACTGAGGGACTTGTTACAGTAACACTTTAAACAAACAGAAAATAAACTGTGTATCTGCATGAATAGCAAGCATAAATTTGGAACCAATTTATTAAATGAAGCCTGTTAATGATTCATTTATACGTTGAGTGCAATGTAGAGAAAAGGCATGCAAAGGAACTAAAACTTTACTGCTCATAAAAGGATATTCAGGCGTCAACGTTTCTATATGGTTTTAGGTATTCATAAAGTATCAGGTTAGAAAATACCTCTCTTTAATTTCCAAAAAAATAACAACTTTTAAAATTGTAACAAACTAAATTTCAAGATAAATGTGACCAACTGTAATATAGTACAGTATGTCATATCTATTAAAACGGCATTTGAAAGCATCAGAAAATGTGCAGTCAAATTTTTTTTCAGAAGTTTCAGAAAAGACATCACAAGGAATGAAGCTGTAATGAATTCCACAAGGTAACAAACAAGAACGGGAGAAAGAATGGCCACGTCCATCCAGTCTGAGGACTGAGTCGAAGCTGGGAGTCCCGGCAACAGAGGCGGAGCTTTCAACTTTACCAGACTTAGTCCTACATGCTGAATGGATGAGGTCAATCCATTCCTGGATGCTAGCTGCTCCTACTATGGAGACGCTGCAGTTCAGCAGAACCAAACACAGAACATTTTGATTCTACCTTATGGAGAGCATAGGGAAGGACTCAGTGATGGGTTGCTACCAGTTCGCCCTGGATCGGGCAAACTAGTAGTGGCAGCGGCAGGAGGCTCCGCCCACCTACCCAGACGTCTCTGCACATGCGCAAAAGCGCTGCATGCGTGCACGAAGGTAACTGAAACCCACATCTTCTTCTCCTTCATAAGGCATGTGAACTGATAAATCCATCTTTCCAGTGCCTCCCTTTCTCTAGCTTCTCTTATCTGATGGCCCTGGTGATGTCTTTGGCTTTACTTGCTGTCACTTCCAGATACAACTGGCACCACATTAATATCTGATCTAGACCTGGACCATCTACAACTAGTTGTACAATGTTCAGAATCCTTTGTGTACAGAATGCTTTTTCTTATTGCTATAATCAACCCACAATGCAAATAAAACCATTCTTGGGATTCTCCCCTCCTATCCGATACAGCTGCCTAATGGTAAATATAGATATGTTGGTGTGTGTGTGTGTATGTGTGTGTGTGTGTGTGTGTATGTGGGGGGCAGGGCGCAGGAAAAAAAGGTATTCATTGATTTAACAGATATAAGTTTAAATAAATTAACTGGAAAATAAGGCACCCTGCTTCCTAATTAATTGACCCAATCTTATTTCTATAAACAATTTTCTTATACAAATTTATACATAAGCACAAATTAAAACAAAACTGACAGAAAAGGTATACGTAAAAAGAAAGGGAAGCCAAATGAATAGCCCCTTGGGAGCAACAACCAATGTTTAGATTAATCTTCAAGGTATTCTTGCTAGTGCAATTTATATCTCTTGTCTATTTATTTTCTAAGATTATACTATCACTTCATATGTAACTATTTTAAGATGAAAATTAGTGGTAATAACTTTCATGGAATACTTGGATAAGAATTTAAATTTGGTATTATTTGCTTTGCACAGTTAAAATTTTCAATCAGTCTTGTATCTTCAGCCTATGCAATATATATTCACCAGAAACCATTACTGTATTCTACAGGAGTATTTACTTATGGAAATAAATTTCTGTATGTTACACAATAATTGTGAAAGAACACACTTCATTATTTCATGTATTATCCTGGCTCATGTGCATTCATCACATAGGTTTATATTTAACATAATTTTTCAAGGGCATGATGTAACATTGCTGTGGCTAATCTAGTATGTGCCTAAATTGTATAGAAACTTGAGCTCCTGGGAACCCTGGATATAAAGTTTTGAATTCTTTCTGTAGCTGGCCTAAGAATGAAGAAAGAGATAAATAAATAAATAAAGCAACAAACAGAATAAAAGCATTAGTCATTTTTTTTTAAAAAGATCAATATCATTTGTTTTGTTCTAAATGAATAAAAGAATCACAAGAAAATGACGTGTCACTATTCTTCATGGACTCTCAGTATTATACACATGGGATAATAGTACGTTTTTGCATTGATGATTTTTAATAGAACAGAGGACAATTATTCCACCAAAGATTATGCTCTCCTGGGCATGGATGCATAAATCAGCCACAGAAGCTCAGTGGATGATTTTGGGCCTGTCACGCCCACTCAGCCCAACCTACCTCACAGGATTGTTGTTGTAGGCCTCCCCAAAAAGAGGGGGGAACAGAAGGAGAAATATATACCACTTTCAACTCTTGAATGAAAAAGTAGAATATAAATCCCTTCCTCACCTATAGTCCTAAATTCAACTTCCAGATTAATCAATTAATTAATTAATTCTTCAAATGGCTTTAGAATTTCTCATAAGTAGAAATACTGCTACACCGCAAATATAGTCTGTATTAATTCACATGATCCTTATTTAAAACATTCAATATCTGAAAAAAGGAGAAGGTAGCCTTTTAAGGGCCTCGTAGTTTTATAACTGGTTGCCTGGAAAAGCTGGCAGATGCTATGTCCTGGAATTTGGTTGGGAAACCTAGGGAGCTGCCAAATGAATGCTGTTATGACGACTACACAAAATTTCCTAGATTGGCCTACTGTTCACAACAAAAAGCATGCTTTCTCTGCCTTAGTGTTCTTCTATCTCCTTACTTGTTAATGTTGCTTGGAGCATCCATTTGCTTTCTCTCTCCTTTTCCACTATCTGATAATTATTATTCTGATTATCCATTGCAAATCTCAGGTTTTCTTGGACTTAACAGATACTGACTTTTCAGACTGGGTGCAACTTGTTTTGCACAAGTGCAGTATCACATTACTTCCAGGAGTCAGCAATGAATCAAGCCCAGGATGCACCAATTTAATGCTGGTACACGATTGACATCAACATCAAGCAAAGACTGGTACAAAAATTCTGACCAATATTTCATTTTCAATAATGTTATAATAAAAATTAGTAAGATGCCACCCTCTTCCAATTTTATGAATGAAATAAAGGGCTAGCTTAACTGCTCAATAGCCTCAATACTCAGCTAGTTTAACAGAATGTTCCCGACTCGGTGCAAAAAGGATTGTTGGCAAAGACACAGCATCCTGAATCTAGGCCTTATGAATACCACTCCATTGTTATAAGTGAAAGAAAAAAGTGCAACTACAATCAAACCCTAGCCTAGTCTTGCCACAACGTTCTGCCAGCTAAGCAAACTTTTTAAAAAAAATGTGATGGAACAATGCTACCGTACTGAGTTTATATCTTCAGTCATTTCAGCATATATAATCATAGAATCTGTATAAACTTACATAGTGCCTTTACATTTTCAATATAACAAAAATTACTGAGAAATTTTGGAAAGCCTTAAATGATAACGTCATAAAGATATACAAGTTAAAATTAAACAATGTCTCACTTCACATCACACTGGTCAGTGCTATTTCTTAGCAATCAAAGCTTCAATAAATAGCATGACTGCTTATAGTTATAGTTCTCCAATAACAAGACAAAACGAATGTTTTATTTATGGTAGACAGAATACAGGGGGAAAAAACACCTTAGTTTAATGTATAAACTTTTAAGTTAAATGTATAATCAATGGTCAATGGTTTTTTTTATTTTAAATTAGAAGCTTAGAATACAATAATAAAAGGTGTTCATTAATCTATCTCTGGCAGGAAAACTGTCCAAACTGCCTTCCTTTTTGAGAAAACAGCAATTATTCTTTTTAACTGCAGACCCGACAGAGGAGACACTATTCAAACCTCCTTGAGACCAATTTTATATTAAGGATTGGTAAATATTATTATCCTAAATACTCAATGTTAAATTGCTAGTGCTCCTGCTAATCATAAACTCTATGTAAAAAAGGATAGTGGATGGTTATAACTCTTGTTTTGGATTACAGCAAAAAGCCAGTCACTGCATGGAGAAACGCATATGCTTGGCCTTTAATTCGCTCCCTACTATAAGTCATAGATGGTAAAGAATTGTGGGTTTACATAGAAAAGTTTGTATTAAAATTACTTTAAGGAGAGGCCATTATAAATAGCTTTCCCACCAGCTGGCAATCTAAAATATATCTAAAAGTTATACCATCAATATTAAACATTAGATTCAAAAACTGAATGAACTGAATTTGTGATATGAAGAGCATTTAACATAAATTAGAACAGGGGTTCTCTAGCGATGGGTTGAAACCCCTCAAAGGAGTCATGAGTAACTTAGAGGCAAATCAGAAAATCAAAACCTGGAGTTCTGACAGTGCTGCTTTTTTGTCTATGACTATTTTGGCTTGGTGAGTGTAAATCTATTTAGATGCTGACTAGAAAGGATGGTACAATCCACTTTCTCTTCTGGAACTCCAATTTCTTCTAGGGTATCTATGCTCCTCAAAGCCAACGGGGCTATTAAGGTCAAGAGGGTTTTTTTTCCCCCTTCCATTACTTGATTTAGACAAATGCATCCCAAGAATTGGGATATAACTATTCTTTGGAAAACATTAACATCAATTATATAATTATATACACATATTCACATTTAAAAATAGTACATTTTCTGTGCAATACATTAAGCAGCTGATTTTGCTATAAAGCACATTTTGTCCTGAACTGAACTATGGAATAGCATTAGACAAGACACAGAACCCTGCAGAGCCTGGGATTTAAACTGTCACTTCCCTTTAAAAGAAACTGCCACATTTAAAAAACAACCACAGACATATGTACAGAAATTGCCGGTTGTTTAAAAAAAAAAGAATATACTTCAATTGTTAATATTTAACTACATCTCCCATTTGCTTCTCACAATAGTCAGCCTTTCAACAACTTAACATTCAAAAATTAGCATGCAGGGAACTCTCATGATGTGGACGCCTTATCCAAGATAATATACTTACAGCTGCTGTTCCATAATTTTAGTAGAGATTTAATGTTAATCTCAAAAAGCACAGAGTCTTGTAGGCTCAACATCATGTTTCAGAGCTGCTGCATCTGTAATTTTGTTGGTGTATCTTGTCTACCAGTCATCCCTTTTTTGCTCACAGACCAACAGAGTTTTGGCCCTTAGCATCAGTATTTCATTACCATGCAGCCTCTGAGTGACGCACAACTATAGTAGAAATGCTGCTGAATGCAGATGACCTTCAGTAAGAAAAATAAAATTCCCATGCTTGTCACAATAGGACATCTTCCAGGATACTCATATTTCTTGATGACACACACTGGTCCCCAGATAAGACAAAAAAATAAAAAATGAAATGCAGCTGAAGCCAAAGCTTTTAGTCACCTTGCTGTTGAGAACTTCAAGCGGCAACTTACTGTAATAGCTCTTATTGCTGCTCTGTTTGCAAATTGCAAACAAAACATTTTCACATTATGTGATTCCAACTTTAAAAGTGCTATTCTTCCATTTATCAAGCCCAAAATTCTATGCAACCAGTCAATAAGTAGGAATTTCTGCCTCTTCTTCAATTATCACCTATCTCCGCATTTCTGCCCTTTTGGGTGCCCTCTGCAGCACTCTTGTCTCAATGTTTCAGATGCTATGTGGAAGATGGCATAAGCGGCCTTGGAAAGAAAGCCTGGCACGGTCAGCAGTTGCGTCAGATAGGGTCAGGTCAGGAATGCCTCCTCAGCAGTGGGAGGAAGATGGGTAAGGCCATCTGGGCCTAGGGGGCACTGCAGAGTACAGGGAAGTGGGGATTACTGGAGCCTTACTTTATGGAGGCTGACTGCAGCGTGGGGCTTGAGGCAGTGCTCCTCAGGAATAATCCTGGAGCTGAAGTTAGATGCCCAGGCCCTTCAGCAGTCACAGCCAGCCAGCCTTGCCCCTCTACTAAAAATGGAAGGGGAGATGATTAATTTTTAAGACCAAACCCCAAGGCAACAAATCAGACAATGAGAAAGGGAGCGGTGAGAAGGAAGATCCTGGGTATAAAACAGGAGACAGGGAAGCAAATGCAGGATAAGAGCTCAGATGCCTATTCACCAATGCTGAGAGTTTGGGGGACGAACAAGGAGAACTCGGAAGTCCTAGGACATAGGGGCAGGTACAATATTGTTACCATTACAGAAATTGTTGGGATGGTACCCATGACTGGAATGTACCGCTAGAAGGATATATAAATTGTTCATAAAAAAACCAGACCTGATAAAAGAGAAAGAGGAATTGCATTGTATGTAAGTAATTACATTACTACATCTCTACAGAAATACACAATACCAAGGACGAAAGACCTCTTGAATGCATATGGGTGAGTACTATATTAAACAACAACAAAAAATGATACTGCTGTGGGGTATACTACAGGCTACCCAATCAAGCAGATGAAATAGATCCATGATATCAAACCTATGGCACCCTCTTTGTGAGCACGCGAGCCATTGCCCCAACTCAGCACTGCCATACATGCGCGCGCACCTCCTGCCAGTCAGCTGGTCTTCAGGTATCTGCCCTGCATGAGGGGGGCGGGGCGCATGCGGGGGATGCGCTTGCATGTGCAGGGCGCATGCAGGGGGCCATGGGCCTTGCGTGCATTGAATTTGAGGGGTTCGCATGCACGCTTTGGGCGCTCAGTCCGGAAAAGGTTAGCCATTAGTGAAAGAGATAAAACAGTTTGCTAATCAGCTAAATAAGATGTGCGGGAAGCACACCACTGTAGTAATGGAGGACTTTAACTAATTTGACATCAACTGGGAGACAAACTTTATCAAATGGGTGACCAATATATTGCAGATGTGTGTAGCTCACAACTTTGTCATATAAAATGTAGAGGAAGGAACTAGAGGGTCAGCTATACCAGACTTAATTCTTACTAATAGGAATGAAATTATTGAAAAGATGGAAGTTGTAGGATTTTGGGGGGCATACCAGAATTCAACAAAATACAAACTACCGTTTTAGACTTTAAGACAGCTGACTTCAACAAACTAAGAGAAAGAATACGAAGGATTCCATGGATAGAAATCTTAAGAGGAAAAAACAGTTCAGGATGCTTGGAAAACTGAAAAACGAGATAATAAAGGCCCAAACAAAACAATTCCAACACAGAAAGAAAAACAAAAGACTCCAGATGAATCCAGCATGGTTGCACAAAGAACTCTCTGCAAATTGAAGGCTAAAAAGGATTATAAAAAAATGTATAAAAGTATTTTAAAAAACGGAAAGAAGGACATATAACTAGAACAAAATTCCAGCAAATAGCCCAAATCTGCAAAGACCACGTCAGGAAGGCCAAGGCTCAGAATGAACTAAGAGTTGCAACAAATGCCAAAAATAACAACAAAATTCCTTCAATATGTAAACAAACAAGAAGAAAGTCAAGGAAATGGTCAGTTCACTAATGGGAGAAGATGACAAGAAGATGGCAAGCAGCAAGGAGAAAAGTTGACCCGCTTAATTCCATCTTTGCATCTTTCAGAGCTCCAGGGGCAGGGTGGATTTAAATCGACTTGATTTAAATCATGATTTACCGTATTTTTTTTTAGTATAAGACGCAGCTTAGTTTTGGGGGAGGAAAATAGGAAAACAAAATCTGCCTATCATGTATTTATCTGGCTAGCGTCCTTAGTCTGATCAGCTTCAGCACATTAGTTTGCTGGTTTTGAGTGCTTTTTATCCCCTGCTTGGGGATAAAAAAACAGCTTTTAAAGCACAACTGATCTTTGGAGGGAGAAGCAATGAGAAAAGCAGGTAAAGAACAGAGATCGCTTCACTTGCTAGCACCTCGTTAGGGCTGAAAAAATGCTTCTAAAGCACAGCTGAGAGTCGTAGGGAACAGGCAAAGCACGGAAGATCCATAGGGCTGAAAAAAAAGCTTTGAAAAAGCTACATTCGGAGTATAAGACATACCCAAATTTTCAGCCTCTTTTAAGGGGGAAGTGCGACTTATACTCCGAAAAATACGGTAAATCACTAGTAAAAAGGCTTGATTTCAATCAACTTGATTTAAATTATAACTTTTAAAGAACAACTGTCATCTCTGTCCTGCAGAGGCTCCTCCTCTGACCCACTGTTGACTCACCGACAGTCCCAATATTGCAGAATATACAACTTCATGCTACATAACTAAGCTCCATTTCATGCTAAATAAACTAAATTATTAATGTATCTTAAATAGAAAATTATCTTTAGGTAGATTTTTACTCCAAAAGCATTTTGTTAAAATAAATGTAATAAAAATCAAAATCCAATTTAATTTTTAAAAATCTATTTTTTTGATTTTTAAAAAAAGCTATCGATGTTTATCCACCCTGTCCAGGGGCACAAGGGAACTGCCAAAGGAAAAGAGCCGATGTGGGTCCAGCTTCAAAAAGGGGGGAAATGGGGGAGGGGCATGTTGTCCACAAAACAACAGACCAATCAACTTGACATCAATATCTGTAGAAATATAATCAAGCACTTAGAATGAACAAGGTGATTACTAGAAACCAGCATGGATTTGTTAAAAATGAATGGATCTTGCTAGGTAAAACCTACTGCCTTCTTCTTTGATAAAGTGACTAGTGCATCAGTGAAATGCTGTAGATATAATTTACTTGGACGTCAATCGATTGTTGATTGTAATTGTGAAGTTTCTGTACAAAGCACTCAATTTTTCGTACTTGTTCCCATCAAAAGAAAGTTATAAATGAAACTGCTATGGCTGTATTGCTATAACAAAACAGGTGCAATTATGCATTTTAGTTGACCCACCAATTGGCAATGACATCTATATTTCCTTTCTTTATTCTGCTACTACACAGCATATTGCTAAGCATCAGTTTAAGATGTAGAAAATCAGATTTCCCTTGTTTCTACTAATGTAGCTAAGGCAGCATGAATGCAAGGAGATAGGGGGGAAAGGAAAGAAAAATTAAAATTTTAGAAATAACCATACTTCCTCACACTAGGTATTGGACTTGGGTGCATACAAAACTATGTTAGATAAGGGTTGAAACAAAGCATCTCTTATTGCAGGAAAACAATCCCCACCATAAAACTAGAACAAAATTATAAAGCAAGGATAAGACAATCTGCAGCTATCAAAGTATTTTCTGGTTAGTTATGTATAGATTTCAGAAATCACAACCAGAAATATTTATAACGAGACTTTTCCTTTTATGAACTAGCAGAGCCTCCAAGATGAGAGGAATTTTTTCCCTCTTAATATTTTGGGAATTGGTAAAACCATGCTATTCTGTCAAACCTCCGAGGACTGAAAGAGAATAATAAATATGTTCTCCTAGGTAAACAAAGGATGCTATTACTGAACCAGTAGAGGTAGTCCTCAACTTACAAGAGTTAGTTTCGTGACTGTTCAAAGTTACAACGGCGCTGAAAAAAGTGACCTGTGACTAATTTTCACACTTACGTAAAGTTGAGGACTACTTATATTGACCGATTCATCACTGCTTAGGAGGATCTCAGTGACCAAAACAGATTTCAATGTCAATATTGGGATGTCATCAAGTCTCTCTCCTAGAGAAGCAACCTAGGCCAGTAACAATTATTTGTATGGCTTACACTGGAATTCATTTGCAATGTGGGCCAGTTTCAACTATATACTCTTTACCAAAACAGACAATGAATACCCACTGGAAGGTAGCATTTCTCTACCACATTTCAAATGTATTCCACCAAAACAAACTCTTCATACCATTGCAAGGCTTCAACACAATTCTGTACAGGTGCATCACCCAGATCGGCCAGGCCATGTCCAGGTCATCAGAAATCCTTTCCTGTTCTGGACAATTTGAGAAAGTTTTCACGCTGAGAATAATTGGAGGGAAAATGATTTCATCCCCAGAAAGGGCCATTTTACAGCGATTTATAAAAAGGGAATCTGATACCTAAACGGCTAATTTACTTTCTTTGTCTAGAGCAGTGGTTCTCAACCTTCCTAATGCCTCAACCCTTTAATACAGTTCCTCATGTTGTGGTGACTCCCAACCATAAAATAATAAAATTATTAGGAAACTCAGGGGTGG